>OZ026821.1:9351426-9578721 GCA_964023185.1 Macaria liturata
AGGTATAAAGATTTTAATAAGAAAATTGATTAGCGTATCACACGTGCGGAAATCGATTGGTCGAGTGGAGCTTGTTATAGATGTGGGTGTACCTTGTGAGTGATTCTTTGTAGTCGAGGTCGTCGATGCCGAACCTCTCGCGCAGGTTCCTGAACACCAGGGGGCAGTACTCCTTCACCTTGAAATGTGATGGCATGTTCTCTCTGGAACAAGTTGGTTCATTGATAAAAAAGCTGTCTCTTGACAAGAATATAGGATTTCATTCAGAATTATTTCTTTGCTTCAACTTCAATACCAGCTGTTTCTCGTTGTAGTTGAAGTCATGTCAAGGTCAATACAAATCTAGAATTAACCGGCTTACAAAAAAAGGGCCCAATAATATGTAAATATTTATAAGGACATCCCATCTGGTGAAGAGTAGTCAGTCAAGTATAGCTACCAATAAACATCTACACATTTTCAAAACGTAATAGTAAAAGACAACAGTCTTGTAAAACCAATTGATCTTAATTGATTGACTTGGAAGACTGCTGAAAATAGGGCCGAGGGAAAGTTTCACAATTTTTCAGATATTGTATAAAAAGTAGCACAATATGGCATCTGTTTTTTTTTTAATTATAGAGTCTAGAATACAATTCATACTTATTAAATAGATGATTGTCCACTTTGAGCTTGGAGTATGCTCGGAAGTCATCAGGCAGCAACATGACCGGTATTGTGACATGACTTAGCTCATTGATCTGGAAACAATACAAGCTGTTATCAATCTCATATCGTACAATAAAAAACATGCACTGATTAAAGTGATTAGGTAGAATTGCACCTAAACTTGCTTATCTTACAAGGAAAACAATGTAAATAATAAATATGCTAGCTACCTAAACCTGATCTATAAATTAAGCAAAAGAAAATGTGAAATTTTCTTATGTACAGATCGCGGCAAACTTCTTGAGCCAAAGTTGACGTAGTGGGGGGTAAGTTCGCGCATGTACACTTCCGGACATATTTTATTGGTCATTGTTGGCGTTTGTAAAATATATAGTGAGATTCTGTAAATTTGTTTATTTAAGTAAACTAGACAAGTTTTAGCCACTAGTTGCGCAACCAATATAAACATAAAAATAAATATAAATAAATATTGTAAGACATTATTCATAAACACAAAATTTATACCTTTGCAAAATCCCTAAGAGTGTACATTGTATTTATCCTAAGTACTTTATCCAGCTGCATAATAATAATAAATAATGTTATTCATGAAGCAATACACATCATACACCATTTTTCTAGCTTGTCTCTTCAGAACTGTGTTACGTTTTGGCGGCATTGTTCAAAAAGTTTTTGGTAGGTAAAAAACACAATATAACAAAAAACAAACTAACAATAATACAATAGCAAACAAACTTTAACAACAAAAACTCAAAATAGCCTATTGACACTGCACGCAAGTGTAGTCAGATGCTAGTGGAACATGCGCGCAACGCGGGGAACAGGGGCCAAGTGATTGGCCAATCACGGGGACGCGTGCCGACAGAATGCCCCCGCGCACCTCTCTTTCCACCAACGATACCTTAAAATCGTCTACTGCACACTCAAGGTCTTGGCTCAAGAAGTTTGCCGTGATCTGTACCTAGAACTTTTTTGTGATATCTATATGCTACACTACACTTTAGCTGCTAAATAGGTACAGGTTATTACTGATGTAGCAGAATATCAAAATATTTTATAAAGAAGAAGCACCCATAGCTCAGCTAGCGAAGACAATAGCATGCAATTACCAATGTTAAGCAAAGGTCGATGTGGTCAGTCCTTGGATGAGTGACCGAAAAGTGGCATTCCATTTTAGGTGCTTCCATGGGTCAGATGACACATTAAATTGTAGGTCCCGGCTGTTTGTCTAGTAATACAGTCATTAATCCATGTCAGAGGCCCTGAGGGCAGCTTGATAAACACTCAACACCAGAGTTGGCCACTCTCATTCGATAAGAAGAAGATAAAGAATAAGGTAAGTTTGCTGGAGGAGTCCTATATTCTGTGCTAGGCACTGATGTGGTCCAGTGCTACAGATGGTCTAAGATTGTTTTTTACCTTAAAATTTATTCTAAAAACACTGCAAGGTTGTTAATGATATAATTAAATATTTGTTGCAGGTCTAAACTGGGCTGATCAAGTAAAACTTTACATTAGGGTGCCATATATCAGGCTGTCCCAGTAAGAATGCTAACCTAGAGAGATGGGGATAGTTTAAACCGAAAGCAGGATCTTAACATAACAATATTCTTTTTCATGACCACAAACACTAACAAGAGTGACACAACAAAGAATAAGAAGTTGTAGTTGTGTTGGTATTTAATAAGTCAACTGTAATTTCACCGTGTTACAAACATCTAAAAATTTTAAATTATAACTTTTTTGTTTGTTCCAATGTGAGCCTTGTACAAGTTGTTTTGAACATATATGCGTAGTAATAAAATTGTGATCTATTTTTATTAAATCAGCAAGGTTGATAGCAAAACAACTTGACATTGTGCCAAAGAGGAGCGCCTCCAAATTATAGTAAAGTAGGGAGATATTTGGGTGTAAACAAACGAAACGGCGGTTTAGCGTGAGGACGACAACAAACCTGCGGCGGCCAATGACATAATGGTATTGTAGGAATGCGAATGATCGCCTCAAATAGGATTACGCACGGACATAGCCGCCGTTACATCAAGTGCTGGCAGTGCAAGGAACTCACCGTGTGATTCACACCCCACATAAACACCGACAGTAATGGTTCATTTGCACGAAACAATTTCACTTTTTGGTGTTTTACACGAATGTGTTTCTTTTTTAGTTTACTCAATCCAGTAGTAGGAACGGACATTTTGGATTTGTTTACAACTTTTTCTATAGTCAGTGTTGGAATACTTTAAGATTTACAGGACTATTCACGTCGCTTATACCATTTTGATTGCACTGATTGTAAAATGAACGACGAGAAATTTTTAATTATTTAGATTTTTTGGAAATCCAACAATCCAACACCCATCAAAGACGCAAACGGCTTTTTGACAGATGATAAACCATAGACACCCTATGTATGGGTTTATATTGAAATTAGAGATGAGATACAGTAATAACGTAGCAAGTAGTCGATTTTCAACTTTTGAGAAATAGGAATACATCACTATGGCACAATTCCGCCAACCTACAGACAGAAACTAACTTAAAGACTTTGACGTTCAATCCTGTGGACCCTGTGTGGACCAGAAAAAGCGCGTATACCCGAAAGGGACGACGACAAATGACGTAGAATCTCAGGGCTGCCAGAGTCATAAAAATTCCCCTACTTTTGTTCATACTTACACACATACACACACGTATAAAAGTTGTACGTAATCATTATTATCACCTGAAAAAGGGACTCATATAAAAATGGCACACACAGTATGTCGATAAAATTTTAAGCAGGAATAAATTATACTAAGTAGGATTTGTAAACAAAATAACTATATGTATATTTATTTCAAGGAAAACTATTTACATTGAAAAAATAAAGAATAAAGTAATAACCAACTACTTAAATAATTTGTTAATATTTTTTCTGGTTTAAAGTAAGAATATTAAAAAAAACTACTTAAACATACTTATCTACAAATTTACAAAACGTCTTAACTAAAACTGTACATGAATATTACAAATAACAGAAATTTTCCTTTGGAATATCTAAATTCATGTACTTCATTTTTAACTTTTATTTTTGTATTTTTCTTAACAATTTTTTTTGTTATTTAAATTCAGATTACGTTGTTTTTCATTACAATTCAGAGTACTTTATTTATGGAACTCTGGAAAAAATATGTATATAGTGATTTTCCGCTGCGACTGCTCCATAACCGACTTCAAACAACAAACTTGATGGTTTTTTGGTGTGTTCCTCCATATACTACCGCCACACCTCTCCTCCTAACCAAATAAATGTTTCTTTTTGTCATTATTGTAGTGCTTCTTTGCAGAGTGATATGTCTATATTTTGCTATGCCTATTTCGACTCAAATCATCTTTATAAAAAATATTTTGCCTTAATTTCTTGGGTAAATTGCCAAAACGAAACTGGTATCACCAAAAACCGTTTAACCCGATCAAATTCAAAATACTGCAAAATGACAACTATGTTTGACAAACGCTTTGCGAGTAAAACAGTTTACTATACTTTAAATTTAGCCGAGTAATCTCATAAAAACAATTCATGATTTTAGTCTTATTTTACTATTTATAATCCATTTAAATAGCGTTTCAATAAAGCAGGGCTCTCATTGCTCCTAAATTAGTCATAATCAAGTCACATTGTCGTAAAAGTATCGTACTTACGTATGAAAGGATATATTTTCATCTTTCCGTTCACTACGGCTCTTACAGCCTTTTACATAGCAAATCACCATGTTCTATGAAATTTTCTTCAATAATTCACTATGTAAATCAAGTTTTTTCACACTTAGCACTCGTAATCACCATATAAAAGCAAAAATATTTTTCACGCAACTGCCATGTTGGGCGCTACCGAGTAATGACCAACGAAACAAAAAGTGAAATTTAGACAAAGACAAAATCCGATTCCTGTCTCTTTCGCTCTTAGGTTTTCTTGATATAGTTGTCCCACTCGCTCATTACTTGTCAACTCCGCTGATTGATGCTCGAGGCTTAAAGATGTCAAATTCTGTAGTCAAAAATGACAAAATAAATCGGCAAGGGCTATTCGTACACCCGGAAGTGGGGATACCATATTTAAAAAAATATTATTTTTATACCTGACAACACCAAATATATGAATTTTTTTATATAGCAATAATTATTTTTTTGAATTTTTGTTCATGGTAATACGTATATGTATACCATATAAACATTCAAAAAACCGTACTACGTTAATTCTTTTTGAAGACATGAAATTGTGAATAGATGGTTTTAAAAAATAGGTCTGTGTCATTAAAAAAAGAAATTATGGCAACGCATTTCTTATTTCATCGTTGGATTATTCACTAATTTAAAGACTGAACCCCAACTGGCGTAGAATTTGTTTCCAAATTTGGTTGAAAATAAATATCTTTTTATATTGCTACTCCATTTCAGAATAGTTTTTAAAAAAAAATCTACTTGTTTCACTGGTTGGCTCAACTTTCCAAAGTACCCAATCACAGGGGGGGTTGAGGGGGGAGGGTAGGAAGGGGGGGAGGGGTTAAGCCCCCCCCCCCCCTAAAAGGGGGGCGCACGGAGATCAATAGTTTTCGAGATATGACCATTTTTGTATTTTGAGGTTAAGTACTACGATTTCACTATAGGGGTACTTAACTTTACATTACCGATCATCGATTTTGAACCTAGTTTTTTGTTGTAGGTAGCCTATAATAGTGTTAGCCTCCACCTAAAGTTTTAAGTTGCGGAAACAAATACTTTTTATGTAATAATTTTTTGTTGTAGTGCAAGTGTTGGACTCGAAGTCACTTGTCTGTGACAGAAGGTAGATTAGGTTAGTTAGGTTGCTTTCTACCACGCACATGCGACGACGAGCGAAGCGAGGAGGAGCCAAGTCCTGTTGTAGTGCAAGTGTTGGACTCGAAGTCACTTGTCTGTGACAGAAGGTAGATTAGGTTCGTTAGGTTGCTTTCTAGTTTCTACCACACACAGTCTGCTATTTTGCTCTTGCTTTTAAGTTAGGAGTTTAAAGTTTATGCCGTTGATATATCTTTATTAATATTAATTAGATATTTTTTTATATGTTTTAGGTTAGGAACTTTAAAAAATCATATCTCAAGAAGTGGTGGTTTCCGCAACTTCCCCTTCACATGGGGGGTCCTCCCCCCTCCCCCCCCCCAAAATCGATGATCGGACATGTAAAGCCGATGTTTTAGGTTGGTACGTAGTACATAACCTCAAAATACAAAAATGGTCATATCTCGAAAACTATTGATCTCCGTGCCCCCCCCTTTTAGGGGGAAGCGTACCCCCTCCCCCCCTCCCCCCTCAACCCCCCCACCGTGATTGGGTACTTTGGAAAGTTTAACCCACTGGTTTATCAACTATACGACACTATGGCCTCTGCTGCTCATAACTTCATAAGGTAAATTAGTTCTAACCTAATCATATTATTCATCACCCTAAACGCTATTTTGTACCTCAGGATCCCATAAACCTAAAGGTTATATCTATACCATCTAACAAACATTTTACCTTGCCAAACAGTAGGTACCTAAGCATTTTTCGCATTTCACGTTCAGTAATTAGAAAGTATAGGTAAATATTAAAATCTTTCGAGATGGCTGGATTCTGGAATGATAGTGAAAGCTCAATCCACATCTGCTTGAAGTGACCCCCACACAACCTTATTCCTGTATAAACCAATAGTTATATTTTTAGATATCTACATTATGTGATTAAATCTCAATAAATAATATGTTACTACACTATTTATCATACATTGTTGAGAGGAACCAGGTAGGTATGTGTAATTAATAAACATACCTACCTGGTTCCCCATAGGGTGATTTGCTTATGTGTTGGTGTGTGTACACTCATATTCCAGTAATTTAAATAAGATATTTAATGAAATCAGAAGTAATAGAACAGTTAGAGTAACTGTGTTAAGATATTTATTAATAGTTTCAGCTGCTTTCATGCCAATAATTATTCACGTGTTATTTTATTACAGGTTGGCGTAACTCCTGAAACAGCGTGTGGTATGTTAACAATAATTGACCATTATAGTTTCACTCTGACCATCTATTTATCTGTCCAACTACAGCTAACTTCTACATTTATACATTATTTATGAAATTTGGTACCATGTATATGAAAATGGCATACATGTGAAGTAAACGTTTTGATAAAATCTATATGAGTTTATTAATTCCTTATGTGTGGAGTGTCTGGGAATATGGAGCTGGTGCATAAGTGAGAGTGTATTTGACTTGTTAATAATGCACTAATCTACTAAACATAATCATCTGTGGTAAAATTAACCAGCTTTTTGTGTTATGGGTTCTAATAATTTTTAATAATAATATACTTAAATTCATGTGAAGTTTATAGCATGTGTGTATTTTTATAGATCCCAGCACAGCACTGCTTAAGAAAGGTATGAAGTTTAGCTCCTGGAATGACTTACTTAGCTGAATCATTTGAAAATTATTTAAGATCTAATAATAGCACAATATTTGTCATTAGTTCCTCTCCAACCATATCTGCATACAACAGACTTAACAAAACCAATTTACCACTTGAGTTAGGTTATCAGTCTGTCCGTTTTTCTTGTGCACATGCCGGTTCTCACCAAAGTGTATCCACTGGAGCTCGCCCATTACAAAGAAGTGCAAAGATAGGTTGCCCAGCTCATGTAAATATTGCTTACTATTCAAGATTAAAATCATTTGTAGTAACAGATTTATCAGATGATCATTTTGAACATCCTGTTGATCAAAACACTTTTGATCAATATGCAATCAATAGAGGTGTACACAGTGTAGACCATCTTGTACCCCGCATTCAAATAGTTGACTCTAAAATTCTGATTAACAAACACAAACAGTCAGCTCAGCCAATTAAAGACAACATTTCTACTTTTGTGAAATACAATACCGAGGCCAATAAAAGATTGAAATTGCATGACAGTGTGAGAAACTAATTGGTCAACTCGTTCAGCATTTTCTTCGGGTATCGGTCAGAAACGGTGAAACATTTAAGTTGGGTTGCTCGTGTCTGCTTTTCGAGTTATTGCTTTACTGCTACTCATCCTTTCTAAGTGTGTATTGCATTATGTAATTTTCAGTTAGATTCATGAGTGTGACGGCATGGCATGATGATTTTCTAACAGACGAATGTGTGGTTGTATACATAGCTGAAAGGATGAATGTTTGTGTAACTCCGCCTCAATTTATGTTAATACACGAAAGTTTTTTTTACTAATATTTTAAACCTTTATTGGTACTTTTATTCATTATAAAAATGGCAAAATTAATTCTAGATGATAGATAATCTATGTATAAAAATCATCTAGTATTAATTATATATAATATTAATTTAAAAAAAAATTTCGTGAATCTTAGCATTAATGATGCCGGTCCTAAGCCCGGATAAAGGAGGAAGGCACAAAGCTCGTGAAAATATTTTTTAGATAATTGCCATTTCGATAACCGACACTATCAATTCTATTTGTTTGTGTTTTTATGTAATATTGTCAAAATTGTACACATACCTACTATAAATGGTATGTACCTCTAAGTCTCTCCGTTGTCATTCCTGAATCGGCGCGCCGGTCCAGTAATTACTAACGGGACCGCCTAACGAATAGTAATGGTGAATTCAAGGTCTAGACAAAACTAATAAAACACAGAGATCAATACGAGTAATTTAACATTGCTTAGTAAAATTAAAATGGTTTACAAATCAATACGAGATGTATTTGGTATCACTCCTTAACAACTACAATATTAATATATTTAAAAACAACTGGCATGAAAATACAATAAAATGATTATTATTTATTCTTACAAGTAAGGCTTTTATGACATTTTGAGTTACACATGAGGCTTGACTTTTTATATTTGCATCTATTAAAAACGCATTCCCCAGTACAGTTGCAATGTTGAAATCCTTGGCCACCAAGATGTGACTCTTTCTTTGCACATTCTCGGATAGTAAATTCAATATTAACTGTAATAAACGTATTCTTCACATGAGGAGCGCGCGTAGCAGCGCACCTGGAGTGTGCGCAACAGCACACGAGGAGCGCGCGCAGCAGCGCACCTGGAGTGCGCGCAGTAGCGCACCAGGCGGGCGCGCAACAGCACACGAAGAGTGCGCGCAGCAGCGCACCAGGCGGGCGCGCAACAGCACACGAGGAGCGCGCGCAGCAGCGCACCTGGAGTGTGCGTAACAGCTCACGAGGAGCGCGCGCAGCAGCGCACCTGGAGTGCGCGCAGTAGCGCACCAGGCGGGCGCGCAACAGCACACGAAGAGTGCGCGTAAGCCCCTGGTCTTGGATCCAAACATTCAGTGCCTTCACCATCATTACCGTTTTCTGAGGACAAAGGCAAAAATTATTCAAAAAACCCACTGTATGTAACCATAACCAAGTACCGTTAATTTGTTAGTTTTTGTTAATCAAACAAGACTACTCGTCCTTCTCAAACATCCAATCCACGAGCTGGCCAATGCTCACGGATTAAAAGTTCAAAATGGAATATGTTACAAACATGCAATAAACCTCGGTATGGGCCCCTACCGAGGGAAAACTACACCGGGGCAGGGGCCGTGTAATCACCCGGTGACTTTTCGTGAAGCGAAAAGATTTCGCACCAGGGGCAGAGTGGTTGATCCCCTGTGACTCCCCATATGATGGGACAGCAGCGCACCAGGAGTGCGCGCAGCAGCACACGAAGAGTGCGCGCAAGTGCACAAGAAAAGCGCGCAGCAGCGCACCAGGAATGCGCGCAGTAGCGCACCAGGAGTGCGTGCAACAGCACACGGCGAGCGCGCGCAGCAGCGCACCTGGAGTGCGCGCAGTAGCGCACCAGGCGGGCGCGCAACAGCACACGAAGAGTGCGCGTAAGCCCCTGGTCTTGGATCTAAACATTCAGTGCCTTCACCATCATTACCGTTTTCTGAGGACAAAGGCAAAAATTATTCAAAAAACCCACTGTATATGTAACCGAAACCAAGTACCGTTAATTTGTTAGTTTTTGTTAATCAAACAAGACTTGTTAATCAAACAAGACTACTCGTCCTTCTCAAACATCCAATCCACGAGCTGGCCAATGCTCACGGATTAAAAGTTCAAAATGGAATATGTTACAAACATGCAATAAACCTCGGTATGGGCCCCTACCGAGGGAAAACTACACACAACAAATCTAGGTCACGATCAGAATCTCATTAACAAAAACGAAATGAGGGTAGCGTCAACTCGGGACTCGAAATAAAAATGGACAGATCTTACTTTGGAAATATGTCTTTGTCCGTAGCAGGCTCACTGAACCGCTCGGATCTCCAACCCGACGCGCTGGGGGAAGTTCACGAGCTGATGTCGTCAGCACCGAGCAGGAAACATGGAACACCCTGCGGCGTCTGGTCTCGTACCCGAAGTCTGCGGGCTCGAATCCCGGGGTGTGGGCGGAGACGCGGCTTTCGATGACCCTAGAATTCATCATACACCAACGTTAGGAACCGCCGTAGATTTGTGAGATAGATTTATAAAATCCTCCCGCACCTACCTGATATATAACCCTTTTAATAACACCAGGAGTGCGTGCAGCAGCACACGAGGAGTCTGCGCAGCAGCGCACCAGGAGTGTGCGCAGCAGCGCACCAGGAGTGCGCGCAGCAGCGCACCAGAAGTGCGCGAAACAGCGCACGGGGAGTGCGCGCAACAGTGCACGAGGAGTGCGCGTAGCAGCGCACCAGGAGTGCGCGCAGTGGCGCACCAGGAGTGCGCGCAGCGGCGCATCAGGAGTGCGCGCAGCAGCGCACCAGGAGTGCGCGCAACAGCATACGAGGAGCGCGCGCAGCAGCATACGAGGAGCGCGCGCAGCAGCGCACCAGGAGTGCGCGCAGCAGCACACGAAGAGTGCGTGCAGCAGCGCACCAGGCGGGCGCGCAACAGCACACGAAGAGTGCGCGTAAGCCCCTGGTCTTGGATCTAAACATTCAGTGCCTTCACCATCATTACCGTTTTCTGAGGACAAAGGCAAAAATTATTCAAAAAACCCACTGTATGTAACCGTAACCAAGTACCTACCGTTAATTTGTTAGTTTTTGTTAATCAAACAAGACTACTCGTCCTTCTCAAACATCCAATCCACGAGCTGGCCGATGCTCACGGATTAAAAGTTCAAAATGGAATATGTTACAAACATGCAATAAACCTCGGTATGGGCCCCTACCGAGGGAAAACTACACACAACAAATCTAGGTCACGATCAGAATCTCATTAACAAAAACGAAATGAGGGTAGCGTCTCGGGACTCGAAATAAAAATGGACAGATCTTACTTTGGAGATATGTCTTTGTCCGTAGCAGGCTCACTGAACCGCTCGGATCTCCAACCCGACGCGCTGGGGGAAGTTCACGAGCTGATGTCGTCAGCACCGAGCAGGAAACATGGAACACCCTGCGGCGTCTGGTCTCGTACCCGAAGTCTGCGGGCTCGAATCCCGGGGTGCGGGCGGAGACGCGGCTTTCGATGACCCTGGAATTCATCATATACCAACGTTAGGAACCGCCGTAGATTTGGGAGATAGATTTATAAAATCCTCCCGCACCTACCTGATATATAACCCTTTTAATAACACCAGGAGTGCGCGCAATAGCGCACGAGGAGTGCGTGCAGCAGCACACGAGGAGTGCGCGCAGCAGCACACCAGGAGTGCGCGCAGCAGCGCACCAGGAGTGCGCGCAGCAGCGCACCAGGAGTGCGCGCAAAAGCGCACGGAGAGTGCGCGTAGCAGCGCACCAGGAGTGCGCGCAGTGGCGCACCAGGAGTGCGCGCAGCAGCGCACCAGGAGTGCGCGCAACAGCATACGAGGAGCGCGCGCAGCAGCATACGAGGAGCGCGCGCAGCAGCGCACCAGGAGTGCGCGCAGCAGCACACGAAGAGTGCGCGCAGCAGCGCACCTGGAGTGCGCGCAGTAGCGCACCAGGCGGGCGCGCAACAGCACACGAAGAGTGCGCGTAAGCCCCTGGTTTTGGATCTAAACATTCAGTGCCTTCACCATCATTACCGTTTTCTGAGGACAAAGGCAAAAATTATTCAAAAAACCCACTGTATGTAACCGTAACCAAGTACCGTTAATTTGTTAGTTTTTGTTAATCAAACAAGACTACTCGTCCTTCTCAAACATCCAATCCACGAGCTGGCCAATGCTCACGGATTAAAAGTTCAAAATGGAATATGTTACAAACATGCAATAAACCTCGGTATGGGCCCCTACCGAGGGAAAACTACACACAACAAATCTAGGTCACGATCAGAATCTCATTAACAAAAACGAAATGAGGGTAGCGTCAACTTGGGACTCGAAATAAAAATGGACAGATCTTACTTTGGAGATATGTCTTTGTCCGTAGCAGGCTCACTGAACCGCTCGGATCTCCAACCCGACGCGCTGGGGGAAGTTCACGAGCTGATGTCGTCAGCACCGAGCAGGAAACATGGAACACCCTGCGGCGTCTGGTCTCGTACCCGAAGTGTGCGGGCTCGAATCCCGGGGTGTGGGCGGAGACGCGGCTTTCGATGACCCTGGAATTCATCATACACCAACGTTAGGAACCGCCGTAGATTTGGGAGATAGATTTATAAAATCCTCCCGCACCTACCTGATATATAACCCTTTTAATAACACCAGGAGTGCGTGCAGCAGCACACAAGGAGTGTGCGCAGCAGCGCACCAGGAGTGTGCGCAGCAGCGCACCAGGAGTGCGCGCAACAGTGCACGAGGAGTGCGCGTAGCAGCGCACCAGGAGGGCGCGCAGTGGCGCACCAGGAGTGCGCGCAGCGGCGCATCAGGAGTGCGCGCAGCAGCGCACCAGGAGTGCGCGCAACAGCATACGAGGAGCGCGCGCAGCAGCATACGAGGAGCGCGCGCAGCAGCGCACCAGGAGTGCGCGCAGCAGCACACTAAGAGTGCGTGCAGCAGCGCACCAGGCGGGCGCGCAACAGCACACGAAGAGTGCGCGTAAGCCCCTGGTCTTGGATCTAAACATTCAGTGCCTTCACCATCATTACCGTTTTCTGAGGACAAAGGCAAAAATTATTCAAAAAACCCACTGTATGTAACCGTAACCAAGTACCTACCGTTAATTTGTTAGTTTTTGTTAATCAAACAAGACTACTCGTCCTTCTCTAACATCCAATCCACGAGCTGGCCGATGCTCACGGATTAAAAGTTCAAAATGGAATATGTTATAAACATGCAATAAACCTCGGTATGGGCCCCTACCGAGGGAAAACTACACACAACAAATCTAGGTCACGATCAGAATCTCATTAACAAAAACGAAATGAGGGTAGCGTCAACTTGGGACTCGAAATACAAATGGACAGATCTTACTTTCGAGATATGTCTTTGTCCGTAGCAGGCTCACTGAACCGCTCGGATCTCCAACCCGACGCGCTGGGGGAAGTTCACGAGCTGATGTCGTCAGCACCGAGCAGGAAACATGGAACACCCTGCGGCGTCTGGTCTCGTACCCGAAGTCTGCGGGCTCGAATCCCGGGGTGTGGGCGGAGACGCGGCTTTCGATGACCCTGGAATTCATCATACACCAACGTTAGGAACCGCCGTAGATTTGGGAGATAGATTTATAAAATCCTCCCGCACCTACCTGATATATAACCCTTTTAATAACACCAGGAGTGCGTGCAGCAGCACACGAAGAGTGTGCGCAGGAGCGCACCAGGAGTGTGCGCAGCAGCGCACCAGGAGTGCGCGCAGCAGCGCACCAGGAGTGCGCGCAACAGCGCACGGGGAGTGCGCGCAACAGCGCACCAGGAGTGCGCGCAGTGGCGCACCAGGAGTGCGCGCAGCGGCGCATCAGGAGTGCGCGCAGCAGCGCACCAGGAGTGCGCGCAACAGCATACGAGGAGCGCGCGCAGCAGCATACGAGGAGCGCGCGCAGCAGCGCACCAGGAGTGCGCGCAGCAGCACACGAAGAGTGCGTGCAGCAGCGCACCAGGCGGGCGCGCAACAGCACACGAAGAGTGCGCGTAAGCCCCTGGTCTTGGATCTAAACATTCAGTGCCTTCACCATCATTACCGTTTTCTGAGGACAAAGGCAAAAATTATTCAAAAAACCCACTGTATGTAACCGTAACCAAGTACCTACCGTTAATTTGTTAGTTTTTGTTAATCAAACAAGACTACTCGTCCTTCTCAAACATCCAATCCACGAGCTGGCCGATGCTCACGGATTAAAAGTTCAAAATGGAATATGTTACAAACATGCAATAAACCTCGGTATGGGCCCCTACCGAGGGAAAACTACACACAACAAATCTAGGTCACGATCAGAATCTCATTAACAAAAACGAAATGAGGGTAGCGTCTCGGGACTCGAAATAAAAATGGACAGATCTTACTTTGGAGATATGTCTTTGTCCGTAGCAGGCTCACTGAACCGCTCGGATCTCCAACCCGACGCGCTGGGGGAAGTTCACGAGCTGATGTCGTCAGCACCGAGCAGGAAACATGGAACACCCTGCGGCGTCTGGTCTCGTACCCGAAGTCTGCGGGCTCGAATCCCGGGGTGTGGGCGGAGACACGGCTTTCGATGACCCTGGAATTCATCATACACCAACGTTAGGAACCGCCGTAGATTTGGGAGATAGATTTATAAAATCCTCCCGCACCTACCTGATATATAACCCTTTTAATAACACTAGGAGTGCGCGCAATAGCGCACGAGGAGTGCGTGCAGCAGCACACGAGGAGTGCGCGCAGCAGCACACCAGGAGTGCGCGCAGCAGCGCACCAGGAGTGCGCGCAAAAGCGCACGGAGAGTGCGCGTAGCAGCGCACCAGGAGTGCGCGCAGTGGCGCACCAGGAGTGCGCGCAGCAGCGCACCAGGAGTGCGCGCAACAGCATACGAGGAGCGCGCGCAGCAGCATACGAGGAGCGCGCGCAGCAGCGCACCAGGAGTGCGCGCAGCAGCACACGAAGAGTGCGCGCAGCAGCGCACCTGGAGTGCGCGCAGTAGCGCAGCAGCGCACCTGGAGTGCGCGCAGTAGCGCACCAGGCGGGCGCGCAACAGCACACGAAGAGTGCGCGTAAGCCCCTGGTTTTGGATCTAAACATTCAGTGCCTTCACCATCATTACCGTTTTCTGAGGACAAAGGCAAAAATTATTCAAAAAACCCACTGTATGTAACCGTAACCAAGTACCGTTAATTTGTTAGTTTTTGTTAATCAAACAAGACTACTCGTCCTTCTCAAACATCCAATCCACGAGCTGGCCAATGCTCACGGATTAAAAGTTCAAAATGGAATATGTTACAAACATGCAATAAACCTCGGTATGGGCCCCTACCGAGGGAAAACTACACACAACAAATCTAGGTCACGATCAGAATCTCATTAACAAAAACGAAATGAGGGTAGCGTCAACTTGGGACTTGAAATAAAAATGGACAGATCTTACTTTGGAGATATGTCTTTGTCCGTAGCAGGCTCACTGAACCGCTCGGATCTCCAACCCGACGCGCTGGGGGAAGTTCACGAGCTGATGTCGTCAGCACCGAGCAGGAAACATGGAACACCCTGCAGCGTCTGGTCTCGTACCCGAAGTCTGCGGGCTCGAATCCCGGGGTGTGGGCGGAGACGCGGCTTTCGATGACCCTGGAATTCATCATACACCAACGTTAAGAACCGCCGTAGATTTGGGAGATAGATTTATAAAATCCTCCCGCACCTACCTGATATATAACCCTTTTAATAACACCAGGAGTGCGCGCAATAGCGCACGAGAAGTGCGTGCAGCAGCACACGAGGAGTGTGCGCAGCAGCGCACCAGGAGTGCGCGCAGCAGCGCACCAGGAGTGCGCGCAGCAGCACACCAGGAGTGCGCGCAGCAGCACACCAGGAGTGCGCGCAGCAGCACACCAGGAGTGCGCGCAGCAGCGCACCAGCATACGAGGAGCTTGCGCAGCAGCGCACCAGGAGTTCGCGCAGCAGCACACGAAGAGTGCGCGCAGCAGCGCACCTGGAGTGCGCGCAGTAGCGCACCAGGCGGGCGCGCAACAGCACACGAAGAGTGCGCGTAAGCCCCTGGTCTTGGATCTAAACATTCAGTGCCTTCACCATCATTACCGTTTTCTGAGGACAAAGGCAAAAATTATTCAAAAAACCCACTGTATATGTAACCGAAACCAAGTACCGTTAATTTGTTAGTTTTTGTTAATCAAACAAGACTTGTTAATCAAACAAGACTACTCGTCCTTCTCAAACATCCAATCCACGAGCTGGCCAATGCTCACGGATTAAAAGTTCAAAATGGAATATGTTACAAACATGCAATAAACCTCGGTATGGGCCCCTACCGAGGGAAAACTACACACAACAAATCAAGGTCACGATCAGAATCTCATTAACAAAAACGAAATGAGGATAGCGTCAACTCGGGACTCGAAATAAAAATGGACAGATCTTACTTTGGAAATATGTCTTTGTCCGTAGCAGGCTCACTGAACCGCTAAGATCTCCAACCCGACGCGCTGGGGGAAGTTCACGAGCTGATGTCGTCAGCACCGAGCAGGAAACATGGAACACCCTGCGGCGTCTGGTCTCGTACCCGAAGTCTGTGGGCTCGAATCCCGGGGTGTGGGCGGAGACGCGGCTTTCGATGACCCTGGAATTCATCATACACCAACGTTAGGAACCGCCGTAGATTTGGGAGATAGATTTATAAAATCCTCCCACACCTACCTGATATATAACCCTTTTAATAACACCAGGAGTGCGTGCAGCAGCACACGAGGAGTGTGCGCAGCAGCGCACCAGGAGTGTGCGCAGCAGCGCACCAGGAGTGCGCGCAGCAGCGCACCAGGAGTGCGCGCAACAGCGCACGGGGAGTGCGCGCAACAGTGCACGAGGAGTGCGCGTAGCAGCGCACCAGGAGTGCGCGCAGTGGCGCACCAGGAGTGCGCGCAGCGGCGCATCAGGAGTGCGCGCAGCAGCGCACCAGGAGTGCGCGCAACAGCATACGAGGAGCGCGCGCAGCAGCATACGAGGAGCGCGCGCAGCAGCGCACCAGGAGTGCGCGCAGCAGCACACGAAGAGTGCGTGCAGCAGCGCACCAGGCGGGCGCGCAACAGCACACGAAGAGTGCGCGTAAGCCCCTGGTCTTGGATCTTAACATTCAGTGCCTTCACCATCATTACCGTTTTCTGAGGACAAAGGCAAAAATTATTCAAAAAACCCACTGTATGTAACCGTAACCAAGTACCTACCGTTAATTTGTTAGTTTTTGTTAATCAAACAAGACTACTCGTCCTTCTCAAACATCCAATCCACGAGCTGGCCGATGCTCACGGATTAAAAGTTCAAAATGGAATATGTTACAAACATGCAATAAACCTCGGTATGGGCCCCTACCGAGGGAAAACTACACACAACAAATCTAGGTCACGATCAGAATCTCATTAACAAAAACGAAATGAGGGTAGCGTCAACTTGGGACTCGAAATACAAATGGACAGATCTTACTTTCGAGATATGTCTTTGTCCGTAGCAGGCTCACTGAACCGCTCGGATGTCCAACCCGACGCGCTGGGGGAAGTTCACGAGCTGATGTCGTCAGCACCGAGCAGGAAACATGAACACCCTGCAGCGTCTGGTCTCGTACCCGAAGTCTGCGGGCTCGAATCCCGGGGTGTGGGCGGAGACGCGGCTTTCGATGACCCTGGAATTCATCATACACCAACGTTAAGAACCGCCGTAGATTTGGGAGATAGATTTATAAAATCCTCCCGCACCTACCTGATATATAACCCTTTTAATAACACCAGGAGTGCGCGCAATAGCGCACGAGAAGTGCGTGCAGCAGCACACGAGGAGTGTGCGCAGCAGCGCACCAGGAGTGCGCGCAGCAGCCACCAGGAGTGCGCGCAGCAGCACACCAGGAGTGCGCGCAGCAGCGCACCAGGAGTGCGCGCAACAGCATACGAGGAGCGCGCGCAGCAGCATACGAGGAGCTTGCGCAGCAGCGCACCAGGAGTTCGCGCAGCAGCACACGAAGAGTGCGCGCAGCAGCACACGAAGAGTGCGCGCCGCAGCGCACCTGGAGTGCGCGCAGTAGCGCACCAGGCGGGCGCGCAACAGCACACGAAGAGTGCGCGTAAGCCCCTGGTCTTGGATCTAAACATTCAGTGCCTTCACCATCATTACCGTTTTCTGAGGACAAAGGCAAAAATTATTCAAAAAACCCACTGTATATGTAACCGAAACCAAGTACCGTTAATTTGTTAGTTTTTGTTAATCAAACAAGACTTGTTAATCAAACAAGACTACTCGTCCTTCTCAAACATCCAATCCACGAGCTGGCCAATGCTCACGGATTAAAAGTTCAAAATGGAATATGTTACAAACATGCAATAAACCTCGGTATGGGCCCCTACCGAGGGAAAACTACACACAACAAATCAAGGTCACGATCAGAATCTCATTAACAAAAACGAAATGAGGATAGCGTCAACTCGGGACTCGAAATAAAAATGGACAGATCTTACTTTGGAAATATGTCTTTGTCCGTAGCAGGCTCACTGAACCGCTAAGATCTCCAACCCGACGCGCTGGGGGAAGTTCACGAGCTGATGTCGTCAGCACCGAGCAGGAAACATGGAACACCCTGCGGCGTCTGGTCTCGTACCCGAAGTCTGCGGGCTCGAATCCCGGGGTGTGGGCGGAGACGCGGCTTTCGATGACCCTGGAATTCATCATACACCAACGTTAGGAACCGCCGTAGATTTGGGAGATAGATTTATAAAATCCTCCCGCACCTACCTGATATATAACCCTTTTAATAACACCAGGAGTGCGTGCAGCAGCACACGAGGAGTGTGCGCAGCAGCGCACCAGGAGTGTGCGCAGCAGCGCACCAGGAGTGCGCGCAGCAGCGCACCAGGAGTGCGCGCAACAGCGCACGGGGAGTGCGCGCAACAGTGCACGAGGAGTGCGCGTAGCAGCGCACCAGGAGTGCGCGCAGTGGCGCACCAGGAGTGCGCGCAGCGGCGCATCAGGAGTGCGCGCAGCAGCGCACCAGGAGTGCGCGCAACAGCATACGAGGAGCGCGCGCAGCAGCATACGAGGAGCGCGCGCAGCAGCGCACCAGGAGTGCGCGCAGCAGCACACGAAGAGTGCGTACAGCAGCGCACCAGGCGGGCGCGCAACAGCACACGAAGAGTGCGCGTAAGCCCCTGGTCTTGGATCTAAACATTCAGTGCCTTCACCATCATTACCGTTTTCTGAGGACAAAGGCAAAAATTATTCAAAAAACCCACTGTATGTAACCGTAACCAAGTACCTACCGTTAATTTGTTAGTATTTGTTAATCAAACAAGACTACTCGTCCTTCTCAAACATCCAATCCACGAGCTGGCCGATGCTCACGGATTAAAAGTTCAAAATGGAATATGTTACAAACATGCAATAAACCTCGGTATGGGCCCCTACCGAGGGAAAACTACACACAACAAATCTAGGTCACGATCAGAATCTCATTAACAAAAACGAAATGAGGGTAGCGTCTCGGGACTCGAAATAAAAATGGACAGATCTTACTTTGGAGATATGTCTTTGTCCGTAGCAGGCTCACTGAACCGCTCGGATCTCCAACCCGACGCGCTGGGGGAAGTTCACGAGCTGATGTCGTCAGCACCGAGCAGGAAACATGGAACACCCTGCGGCGTCTGGTCTCGTACCCGAAGTCTGCGGGCTCGAATCCCGGGGTGTGGGCGGAGACGCGGCTTTCGATGACCCTGGAATTCATCATACACCAACGTTAGGAACCGCCGTAGATTTGGGAGATAGATTTATAAAATCCTCCCGCACCTACCTGATATATAACCCTTTTAATAACACTAGGAGTGCGCGCAATAGCGCACGAGGAGTGCGTGCAGCAGCACACGAGGAGTGCGCGCAGCAGCGCACCAGGAGTGCGCGCAGCAGCGCACCAGGAGTGCGCGCAGCAGCCACCAGGAGTGCGCGCAGCAGCACACCAGGAGTGCGCGCAGCAGCGCACCAGGAGTGCGCGCAACAGCATACGAGGAGCGCGCGCAGCAGCATACGAGGAGCTTGCGCAGCAGCGCACCAGGAGTTCGCGCAGCAGCACACGAAGAGTGCGCGCAGCAGCACACGAAGAGTGCGCGCAGCAGCGCACCTGGAGTGCGCGCAGTAGCGCACCAGGCGGGCGCGCAACAGCACACGAAGAGTGCGCGTAAGCCCCTGGTCTTGGATCTAAACATTCAGTGCCTTCACCATCATTACCGTTTTCTGAGGACAAAGGCAAAAAATATTCAAAAAAACCCACTGTATATGTAACCGAAACCAAGTACCGTTAATTTGTTAGTTTTTGTTAATCAAACAAGACTTGTTAATCAAACAAGACTACTCGTCCTTCTCAAACATCCAATCCACGAGCTGGCCAATGCTCACGGATTAAAAGTTCAAAATGGAATATGTTACAAACATGCAATAAACCTCGGTATGGGCCCCTACCGAGGGAAAACTACACACAACAAATCAAGGTCACGATCAGAATCTCATTAACAAAAACGAAATGAGGATAGCGTCAACTCGGGACTCGAAATAAAAATGGACAGATCTTACTTTGGAAATATGTCTTTGTCCGTAGCAGGCTCACTGAACCGCTCGGATCTCCAACCCGACGCGCTGGGGGAAGTTCACGAGCTGATGTCGTCAGCACCGAGCAGGAAACATGGAACACCCTGCGGCGTCTGGTCTCGTACCCGAAGTCTGCGGGCTCGAATCCCGGGGTGTGGGCGGAGACGCGGCTTTCGATGACCCTGGAATTCATCATACACCAACGTTAGGAACCGCCGTAGATTTGGGAGATAGATTTATAAAATCCTCCCGCACCTACCTGATATATAACCCTTTTAATAACACCAGGAGTGCGTGCAGCAGCACACGAGGAGTGTGCGCAGCAGCGCACCAGGAGTGTGCGCAGCAGCGCACCAGGAGTGCGCGCAGCAGCGCACCAGGAGTGCGCGCAACAGCGCACGGGGAGTGCGCGCAACAGTGCACGAGGAGTGCGCGTAGCAGCGCACCAGGAGTGCGCGCAGTGGCGCACCAGGAGTGCGCGCAGCGGCGCATCAGGAGTGCGCGCAACAGCATACGAGGAGCGCGCGCAGCAGCATACGAGGAGCGCGCGCAGCAGCGCACCAGGAGTGCGCGCAGCAGCACACGAAGAGTGCGTACAGCAGCGCACCAGGCGGGCGCGCAACAGCACACGAAGAGTGCGCGTAAGCCCCTGGTCTTGGATCTAAACATTCAGTGCCTTCACCATCATTACCGTTTTCTGAGGACAAAGGCAAAAATTATTCAAAAAACCCACTGTATGTAACCGTAACCAAGTACCTACCGTTAATTTGTTAGTATTTGTTAATCAAACAAGACTACTCGTCCTTCTCAAACATCCAATCCACGAGCTGGCCGATGCTCACGGATTAAAAGTTCAAAATGGAATATGTTACAAACATGCAATAAACCTCGGTATGGGCCCCTACCGAGGGAAAACTACACACAACAAATCTAGGTCACGATCAGAATCTCATTAACAAAAACGAAATGAGGGTAGCGTCTCGGGACTCGAAATAAAAATGGACACATCTTACTTTGGAGATATGTCTTTGTCCGTAGCAGGCTCACTGAACCGCTCGGATCTCCAACCCGACGCGCTGGGGGAAGTTCACGAGCTGATGTCGTCAGCACCGAGCAGGAAACATGGAACACCCTGCGGCGTCTGGTCTCGTACCCGAAGTCTGCGGGCTCGAATCCCGGGGTGTGGGCGGAGACGCGGCTTTCGATGACCCTGGAATTCATCATACACCAACGTTAGGAACCGCCGTAGATTTGGGAGATAGATTTATAAAATCCTCCCGCACCTACCTGATATATAACCCTTTTAATAACACTAGGAGTGCGCGCAATAGCGCACGAGGAGTGCGTGCAGCAGCACACGAGGAGTGCGCGCAGCAGCACACCAGGAGTGCGCGCAGCAGCGCACCAGGAGTGCGCGCAAAAGCGCACGGAGAGTGCGCGTAGCAGCGCACCAGGAGTGCGCGCAGTGGCGCACCAGGAGTGCGCGCAGTGGCGCACCAGGAGTGCGCGCAGTGGCGCACCAGGAGTGCGCGCAGTGGCGCACCAGGAGTGCGCGCAGCAGCGCACCAGGAGTGCGCGCAACAGCATACGAGGAGCGCGCGCAGCAGCATACGAGGAGCGCGCGCAGCAGCGCACCAGGAGTGCGCGCAGCAGCACACGAAGAGTGCGCGCAGCAGCGCACCTGGAGTGCGCGCAGTAGCGCACCAGGCGGGCGCGCAACAGCACACGAAGAGTGCGCGTAAGCCCCTGGTTTTGGATCTAAACATTCAGTGCCTTCACCATCATTACCGTTTTCTGAGGACAAAGGCAAAAATTATTCAAAAAACCCACTGTATGTAACCGTAACCAAGTACCGTTAATTTGTTAGTTTTTGTTAATCAAACAAGACTACTCGTCCTTCTCAAACATCCAATCCACGAGCTGGCCAATGCTCACGGATTAAAAGTTCAAAATGGAATATGTTACAAACATGCAATAAACCTCGGTATGGGCCCCTACCGAGGGAAAACTACACACAACAAATCTAGGTCACGATCAGAATCTCATTAACAAAAACGAAATGAGGGTAGCGTCAACTTGGGACTTGAAATAAAAATGGACAGACCTTACTTTGGAGATATGTCTTTGTCCGTAGCAGGCTCACTGAACCGCTCGGATCTCCAACCCGACGCGCTGGGGGAAGTTCACGAGCTCATGTCGTCAGCACCGAGCAGGAAACATGGAACACCCTGCAGCGTCTGGTCTCGTACCCGAAGTCTGCGGGCTCGAATCCCGGGGTGTGGGCGGAGACGCGGCTTTCGATGACCCTGGAATTCATCATACACCAACGTTAAGAACCGCCGTAGATTTGGGAGATAGATTTATAAAATCCTCCCGCACCTACCTGATATATAACCCTTTTAATAACACCAGGAGTGCGCGCAATAGCGCACGAGAAGTGCGTGCAGCAGCACACGAGGAGTGTGCGCAGCAGCGCACCAGGAGTGCGCGCAGCAGCGCACCAGGAGTGCGCGCAGCAGCACACCAGGAGTGCGCGCAGCAGCGCACCAGGAGTGCGCGCAACAGCATACAAGGAGCGCGCGCAGCAGCATACGAGGAGCGCGCGCAGCAGCATACGAGGAGCTTGCGCAGCAGCGCACCAGGAGTTCGCGCAGCAGCACACGAAGAGTGCGCGCAGCAGCGCACCTGGAGTGCGCGCAGTAGCGCACCAGGCAGGCACGCAACAGCACACGAAGAGTGCGCGTAAGCCCCTGGTCTTGGACCTAACCATTCAGTGCCTTCACCATCATTACCGTTTTCTGAGGACAAAGGCAAAAATTATTCAAAAAACCCACTGTATATGTAACCGAAACCAAGTACCGTTAATTTGTTAGTTTTTGTTAATCAAACAAGACTTGTTAATCAAACAAGACTACTCGTCCTTCTCAAACATCCAATCCACGAGCTGGCCAATGCTCACGGATTAAAAGTTCAAAATGGAATATGTTACAAACATGCAATAAACCTCGGTATGGGCCCCTACCGAGGGAAAACTACACACAACAAATCAAGGTCACGATCAGAATCTCATTAACAAAAACGAAATGAGGATAGCGTCAACTCGGGACTCGAAATAAAAATGGACAGATCTTACTTTGGAAATATGTCTTTGTCCGTAGCAGGCTCACTGAACCGCTAAGATCTCCAACCCGACGCGCTGGGGGAAGTTCACGAGCTGATGTCGTCAGCACCGAGCAGGAAACATGGAACACCCTGCGGCGTCTGGTCTCGTACCCGAAGTCTGCGGGCTCGAATCCCGGGGTGTGGGCGGAGACGCGGCTTTCGATGACCCTGGAATTCATCATACACCAACGTTAGGAACCGCTGTAGATTTGGGAGATAGATTTATAAAATCCTCCCGCACCTACCTGATATATAACCCTTTTAATAACACCAGGAGTGCGTGCAGCAGCACACGAGGAGTGTGCGCAGCAGCGCACCAGGAGTGTGCGCAGCAGCGCACCAGGAGTGCGCGCAGCAGCGCACCAGGAGTGCGCGCAACAGCGCACGGGGAGTGCGCGCAACAGTGCACGAGGAGTGCGTGCAGCAGCACACGAGGAGTGCGCGCAGCAGCACACCAGGAGTGCGCGCAGCAGCGCACCAGGAGTGCGCGCAAAAGCGCACGGAGAGTGCGCGTAGCAGCGCACCAGGAGTGCGCGCAGTGGCGCACCAGGAGTGCGCGCAGCAGCGCACCAGGAGTGCGCGCAACAGCATACGAGGAGCGCGCGCAGCAGCGCACCAGGAGCGCGCGCAGCAGCGCACCAGGAGTGCGCGCAGCAGCACACGAAGAGTGCGCGCAGCAGCGCACCTGGAGTGCGCGCAGTAGCGCACCAGGCGGGCGCGCAACAGCACACGAAGAGTGCGCGTAAGCCCCTGGTTTTGGATCTAAACATTCAGTGCCTTCACCATCATTACCGTTTTCTGAGGACAAAGGCAAAAATTATTCAAAAAACCCACTGTATGTAACCGTAACCAAGTACCGTTAATTTGTTAGTTTTTGTTAATCAAACAAGACTACTCGTCCTTCTCAAACATCCAATCCACGAGCTGGCCAATGCTCACGGATTAAAAGTTCAAAATGGAATATGTTACAAACATGCAATAAACCTCGGTATGGGCCCCTACCGAGGGAAAACTACACACAACAAATCTAGGTCACGATCAGAATCTCATTAACAAAAACGAAATGAGGGTAGCGTCAACTTGGGACTTGAAATAAAAATGGACAGATCTTACTTTGGAGATATGTCTTTGTCCGTAGCAGGCTCACTGAACCGCTCGGATGTCCAACCCGACGCGCTGGGGGAAGTTCACGAGCTGATGTCGTCAGCACCGAGCAGGAAACATGGAACACCCTGCAGCGTCTGGTCTCGTACCCGAAGTCTGCGGGCTCGAATCCCGGGGTGTGGGCGGAGACGCGGCTTTCGATGACCCTGGAATTCATCATACACCAACGTTAAGAACCGCCGTAGATTTGGGAGATAGATTTATAAAATCCTCCCGCACCTACCTGATATATAACCCTTTTAATAACACCAGGAGTGCGCGCAATAGCGCACGAGAAGTGCGTGCAGCAGCACACGAGGAGTGTGCGCAGCAGCGCACCAGGAGTGCGCGCAGCAGCGCACCAGGAGTGCGCGCAGCAGCACACCAGGAGTGCGCGCAGCAGCGCACCAGGAGTGCGCGCAACAGCATACGAGGAGCGCGCGCAGCAGCATACGAGGAGCTTGCGCAGCAGCGCACCAGGAGTTCGCGCAGCAGCACACGAAGAGTGCGCGCAGCAGCGCACCTGGAGTGCGCGCAGTAGCGCACCAGGCGGGCGCGCAACAGCACACGAAGAGTGCGCGTAAGCCCCTGGTCTTGGATCTAAACATTCAGTGCCTTCACCATCATTACCGTTTTCTGAGGACAAAGGCAAAAATTATTCAAAAAACCCACTGTATATGTAACCGAAACCAAGTACCGTTAATTTGTTAGTTTTTGTTAATCAAACAAGACTTGTTAATCAAACAAGACTACTCGTCCTTCTCAAACATCCAATCCACGAGCTGGCCAATGCTCACGGATTAAAAGTTCAAAATGGAATATGTTACAAACATGCAATAAACCTCGGTATGGGCCCCTACCGAGGGAAAACTACACACAACAAATCAAGGTCACGATCAGAATCTCATTAACAAAAACGAAATGAGGATAGCGTCAACTCGGGACTCGAAATAAAAATGGACAGATCTTACTTTGGAAATATGTCTTTGTCCGTAGCAGGCTCACTGAACCGCTCGGATCTCCAACCCGACGCGCTGGGGGAAGTTCACGAGCTGATGTCGTCAGCACCGAGCAGGAAACATGGAACACCCTGCGGCGTCTGGTCTCGTACCCGAAGTCTGCGGGCTCGAATCCCGGGGTGTGGGCGGAGACGCGGCTTTCGATGACCCTGGAATTCATCATACACCAACGTTAGGAACCGCCGTAGATTTGGGAGATAGATTTATAAAATCCTCCCGCACCTACCTGATATATAACCCTTTTAATAACACCAGGAGTGCGTGCAGCAGCACACGAGGAGTGTGCGCAGCAGCGCACCAGGAGTGTGCGCAGCAGCGCACCAGGAGTGCGCGCAGCAGCGCACCAGGAGTGCGCGCAACAGCGCACGGGGAGTGCGCGCAACAGTGCACGAGGAGTGCGCGTAGCAGCGCACCAGGAGTGCGCGCAGTGGCGCACCAGGAGTGCGCGCAGCGGCGCATCAGAAGTGCGCGCAGCAGCGCACCAGGAGTGCGCGCAACAGCATACGAGGAGCGCGCGCAGCAGCATACGAGGAGCGCGCGCAGCAGCGCACCAGGAGTGCGCGCAGCAGCACACGAAGAGTGCGTACAGCAGCGCACCAGGCGGGCGCGCAACAGCACACGAAGAGTGCGCGTAAGCCCCTGGTCTTGGATCTAAACATTCAGTGCCTTCACCATCATTACCGTTTTCTGAGGACAAAGGCAAAAATTATTCAAAAAACCCACTGTATGTAACCGTAACCAAGTACCTACCGTTAATTTGTTAGTTTTTGTTAATCAAACAAGACTACTCGTCCTTCTCAAACATCCAATCCACGAGCTGGCCGATGCTCACGGATTAAAAGTTCAAAATGGAATATGTTACAAACATGCAATAAACCTCGGTATGGGCCCCTACCGAGGGAAAACTACACACAACAAATCTAGGTCACGATCAGAATCTCATTAACAAAAACGAAATGAGGGTAGCGTCTCGGGACTCGAAATAAAAATGGACAGATCTTACTTTCGAGATATGTCTTTGTCCGTAGCAGGCTCACTGAACCGCTCGGATCTCCAACCCGACGCGCTGGGGGAAGTTCACGAGCTGATGTCGTCAGCACCGAGCAGGAAACATGGAACACCCTGCGGCGTCTGGTCTCGTACCCGAAGTCTACGGGCTCGAATCCCGGGGTGTGGGCGGAGACGCGGCTTTCGATGACCCTGGAATTCATCATACACCAACGTTAGGAACCGCCGTAGATTTGGGAGATAGATTTATAAAATCCTCCCGCACCTACCTGATATATAACCCTTTTAATAACACTAGGAGTGCGCGCAATAGCGCACGAGGAGTGCGTGCAGCAGCACACGAGGAGTGCGCGCAGCAGCACACCAGGAGTGCGCGCAGCAGCGCACCAGGAGTGCGCGCAAAAGCGCACGGAGAGTGCGCGTAGCAGCGCACCAGGAGTGCGCGCAGTGGCGCACCAGGAGTGCGCGCAGCAGCGCACCAGGAGTGCGCGCAACAGCATACGAGGAGCGCGCGCAGCAGCACACGAAGAGTGCGCGCAGCAGCGCACCTGGAGTGCGCGCAGTAGCGCACCAGGCGGGCGCGCAACAGCACACGAAGAGTGCGCGTAAGCCCCTGGTTTTGGATCTAAACATTCAGTGCCTTCACCATCATTACCGTTTTCTGAGGACAAAGGCAAAAATTATTCAAAAAACCCACTGTATGTAACCGTAACCAAGTACCGTTAATTTGTTAGTTTTTGTTAATCAAACAAGACTACTCGTCCTTCTCAAACATCCAATCCACGAGCTGGCCAATGCTCACGGATTAAAAGTTCAAAATGGAATATGTTACAAACATGCAATAAACCTCGGTATGGGCCCCTACCGAGGGAAAACTACACACAACAAATCTAGGTCACGATCAGAATCTCATTAACAAAAACGAAATGAGGGTAGCGTCAACTTGGGACTTGAAATAAAAATGGACAGATCTTACTTTGGAGATATGTCTTTGTCCGTAGCAGGCTCACTGAACCGCTCGGATCTCCAACCCGACGCGCTGGGGGAAGTTCACGAGCTGATGTCGTCAGCACCGAGCAGGAAACATGGAACACCCTGCAGCGTCTGGTCTCGTACCCGAAGTCTGCGGGCTCGAATCCCGGGGTGTGGGCGGAGACGCGGCTTTCGATGACCCTGGAATTCATCATACACCAACGTTAAGAACCGCCGTAGATTTGGGAGATAGATTTATAAAATCCTCCCGCACCTACCTGATATATAACCCTTTTAATAACACCAGGAGTGCGCGCAATAGCGCACGAGAAGTGCGTGCAGCAGCACACGAGGAGTGTGCGCAGCAGCGCAACAGGAGTGCGCGCAGCAGCGCACCAGGAGTGCGCGCAGCAGCACACCAGGAGTGCGCGCAGCAGCGCACCAGGAGTGCGCGCAACAGCATACGAGGAGCGCGCGCAGCAGCATACGAGGAGCGCGCGCAGCAGCATACGAGGAGCTTGCGCAGCAGCGCACCAGGAGTTCGCGCAGCAGCACACGAAGAGTGCGCGCAGCAGCGCACCTGGAGTGCGCGCAGTAGCGCACCAGGCGGGCGCGCAACAGCACACGAAGAGTGCGCGTAAGCCCCTGGTCTTGGATCTAAACATTCAGTGCCTTCACCATCATTACCGTTTTCTGAAACAAACAAAGGAGGACAAAGGCAAAAATTATTCAAAAAACCCACTGTATATGTAACCGAAACCAAGTACCGTTAATTTGTTAGTTTTTGTTAATCAAACAAGACTTGTTAATCAAACAAGACTACTCGTCCTTCTCAAACATCCAATCCACGAGCTGGCCAATGCTCACGGATTAAAAGTTCAAAATGGAATATGTTACAAACATGCAATTAACCTCGGTATGGGCCCCTACCGAGGGAAAACTACACACAACAAATCAAGGTCACGATCAGAATCTCATTAACAAAAACGAAATGAGGATAGCGTCAACTCGGGACTCGAAATAAAAATGGACAGATCTTACTTTGGAAATATGTCTTTGTCCGTAGCAGGCTCACTGAACCGCTAAGATCTCCAACCCGACGCGCTGGGGGAAGTTCACGAGCTGATGTCGTCAGCACCGAGCAGGAAACATGGAACACCCTGCGGCGTCTGGTCTCGTACCCGAAGTCTGCGGGCTCAAATCCCGGGGTGTGGGCGGAGACGCGGCTTTCGATGACCCTGGAATTCATCATACACCAACGTTAGGAACCGCTGTAGATTTGGGAGATAGATTTATAAAATCCTCCCGCACCTACCTGATATATAACCCTTTTAATAACACCAGGAGTGCGTGCAGCAGCTCACGAGGAGTGTGCGCAGCAGCGCACCAGGAGTGCGCGCAACAGCGCACGGGGAGTGCGCGCAACAGTGCACGAGGAGTGCGCGTAGCAGCGCACCAGGAGTGCGCGCAGTGGCGCACCAGGAGTGCGCGCAGCAGCGCACCAGGAGTGCGCGCAACAGCATACGAGGAGCGAATAAAAATGGACAGATCTTACTTTGGAAATATGTCTTTGTCCGTAACAGGCTCACTGAACCGCTAAGATCTCCAACCCGACGCGCTGGGGGAAGTTCACGAGCTGATGTCGTCAGCACCGAGCAGGAAACATGGAACACCCTGCGGCGTCTGGTCTCGTACCCGAAGTCTGCGGGCTCGAATCCCGGGGTGTGGGCGGAGACGCGGCTTTCGATGACCCTGGAATTCATCATACACCAACGTTAGGAACCGCCGTAGATTTGGTAGGTAGATTTATAAAATCCTCCCGCACCTACCTGATATATAACCCTTTTAATAACACCAGGAGTGCGCGCAATAGCGCACGAAGAGTGCGTGCAGCAGCACACGAGGAGTGTGCGCAGCAGCGCACCAGGAGTGCGCGCAGCAGCACACCAGGAGTGCGCGCAAAAGCGCACGGAGAGTGCGCGTAGCAGCGCACCAGGAGTGCGCGCAGTGGCGCACCAGGAGTGCGCGCAGCAGCGCACCAGGAGTGCGCGCAACAGCATACGAGGAGCGCGCGCAGCAGCATACGAGGAGCGCGCGCAGCAGCGCACCAGGAGTGCGCGCAGCAGCACACGAAGAGTGCGCGCAGCAGCGCACCTGGAGTGCGCGCAGTAGCGCACCAGGCGGGCGCGCAACAGCACACGAAGAGTGCGCGTAAGCCCCTGGTTTTGGATCTAAACATTCAGTGCCTTCACCATCATTACCGTTTTCTGAGGACAAAGGCAAAATTTATTCAAAAAACCCACTGTATGTAACCGTAACCAAGTACCGTTAATTTGTTAGTTTTTGTTAATCAAACAAGACTACTCGTCCTTCTCAAACATCCAATCCACGAGCTGGCCAATGCTCACGGATTAAAAGTTCAAAATGGAATATGTTACAAACATGCAATAAACCTCGGTATGGGCCCCTACCGAGGGAAAACTACACACAACAAATCTAGGTCACGATCAGAATCTCATTAACAAAAACGAAATGAGGGTAGCGTCAACTTGGGACTTGAAATAAAAATGGACAGATCTTACTTTGGAGATATGTCTTTGTCCGTAGCAGGCTCACTGAACCGCTCGGATCTCCAACCCGACGCGCTGGGGGAAGTTCACGAGCTGATGTCGTCAGCACCGAGCAGGAAACATGGAACACCCTGCAGCGTCTGGTCTCGTACCCGAAGTCTGCGGGCTCGAATCCAGGGGTGTGGGCGGAGACGCGGCTTTCGATGACCCTGGAATTCATCATACACCAACGTTAAGAACCGCCGTAGATTTGGGAGATAGATTTATAAAATCCTCCCGCACCTACCTGATATATAACCCTTTTAATAACACCAGGAGTGCGCGCAATAGCGCACGAGAAGTGCGTGCAGCAGCACACGAGGAGTGTGCGCAGCAGCGCACCAGGAGTGCGCGCAGCAGCGCACCAGGAGTGCGCGCAGCAGCACACCAGGAGTGCGCGCAGCAGCGCACCAGGAGTGCGCGCAACAGCATACGAGGAGCGCGCGCAGCAGCATACGAGGAGCGCGCGCAGCAGCATACGAGGAGCTTGCGCAGCAGCGCACCAGGAGTTCGCGCAGCAGCACACGAAGAGTGCGCGCAGCAGCGCACCTGGAGTGCGCGCAGTAGCGCACCAGGCGGGCGCGCAACAGCACACGAAGAGTGCGCGTAAGCCCCTGGTCTTGGATCTAAACATTCAGTGCCTTCACCATCATTACCGTTTTCTGAGGACAAAGGCAAAAATTATTCAAAAAATCCACTGTATATGTAACCAAAACCAAGTACCGTTAATTTGTTAGTTTTTGTTAATCAAACAAGACTTGTTAATCAAACAAGACTACTCGTCCTTCTCAAACATCCAATCCACGAGCTGGCCAATGCTCACGGATTAAAAGTTCAAAATGGAATATGTTACAAACATGCAATAAACCTCGGTATGGGCCCCTACCGAGGGAAAACTACACACAACAAATCTAGGTCACGATCAGAATCTCATTAACAAAAACGAAATGAGGGTAGCGTCTCGGGACTCGAAATAAAAATGGACAGATCTTACTTTGGAGATATGTCTTTGTCCGTAGCAGGCTCACTGAACCGCTCGGATCTCCAACCCGACGCGCTGGGGGAAGTTCACGAGCTGATGTCGTCAGCACCGAGCAGGAAACATGGAACACCCTAAGGCGTCTGGTCTCGTACCCGAAGTCTGCGGGCTCGAATCCCGGGGTGTGGGCGGAGACGCGGTATTCGATGACCCTGGAATTCATCATACACCAACGTTAAGAACCGCCGTAGATTTGGGAGATAGATTTATAAAATCCTCCCGCACCTACCTGATATATAACCCTTTTAATAACACCAGGAGTGCGCGCAATAGCGCACGAGAAGTGCGTGCAGCAGCACACGAGGAGTGTGCGCAGCAGCATACGAGGAGCGCGCGCAGCAGCGCACCAGGAGTGCGCGCAGCAGCACACGAAGAGTGCGTGCAGCAGCGCACCAGGCGGGCGCGCAACAGCACACGAAGAGTGCGCGTAAGCCCCTGGTCTTGGATCTAAACATTCAGTGCCTAAACCATCATTACCGTTTTCTGAGGACAAAGGCAAAAATTATTCAAAAAACCCACTGTATGTAACCGTAACCAAGTACCGTTAATTTGTTAGTTTTTGTTTATCAAACAAGACTACTCGTCCTTCTCAAACATCTAATCCACGAGCTGGCCGATGCTCACGGATTAAAAGTTCAAAATGGAATATGTTACAAACATGCAATAAACCTCGGTATGGGCCCCTACCGAGGGAAACTACACACAACAAATCTAGGTCACGATCAGAATCTCATTAACAAAAACGAAATGAGGGTAGCGTCAACTTGGGACTCGAAATAAAAATGGACAGATCTTACTTTGGAGATATGTCTTTGTCCGTAGCAGGCTCACTGAACCGCTCGGATCTCCAACCCGACGCGCTGGGGGAAGTTCACGAGCTGATGTCGTCAGCACCGAGCAGGAAACATGGAACACCCTGCGGCGTCTGGTCTCGTACCCGAAGTCTGCGGGCTCGAATCCCGGGGTGTGGGCGGAGACGCGGCTTTCGATGACCCTGGAATTCATCATACACCAACGTCAAGAACCGCCGTAGATTTGGGAGATAGATTTATAAAATCCTCCCGCACCTACCTGATATATAACCCTTTAAATAACACCAGGAGTGCGCGCAATAGCGCACGAGAAGTGCGTGCAGCAGCACACGAGGAGTGTGCGCAGCAGCGCACCAGGAGTGCGCGCAGCAGCGCACCAGGAGTGCGCGCAGCAGCACACCAGGAGTGCGCGCAGCAGCGCACCAGGAGTGCGCGCAACAGCATACGAGGAGCGCGCGCAGCAGCATACGAGGAGCGCGCGCAGCAGCATACGAGGAGCTTGCGCAGCAGCGCACCAGGAGTGCGCGCAAAAGAGTGCGCGTAGCAGCGCACCAGGAGTGCCCGCAGTGGCGCACCAGGAGTGCGCGCAGCAGCGCACCAGGAGTGCGCGCAACAGCATACGAGGAGCGCGCGCAGCAGCATACGAGGAGCGCGCGCAGCAGCGCACCAGGAGTGTGCGCAGCAGCACACGAAGAGTGCGCGCAGCAGCGCACCTGGAGTGCGCGCAGTAGCGCACCAGGCGGGCGCGCAACAGCACACGAAGAGTGCGCGTAAGCCCCTGGTTTTGGATCTAAACATTCAGTGCCTTCACCATCATTACCTTTTTCTGAGGACAAAGGCAAAAATTATTCAAAAAACCAACTGTATGTAACCGTAACCAAGTACCTACCGTTAATTTGTTAGTTTTTGTTAATCAAACAAGACTACTCGTCCTTCTCAAACATCCAATCCACGAGCTGGCCGATGCTCACGGATTAAAAGTTCAAAATGGAATATGTTACAAACATGCAATAAACCTCGGTATGGGCCCCTACCGAGGGAAAACTACACACAATAAATCTAGGTCACGATCAGAATCTCACTAACAAAAACGAAATGAGGGTAGCGTCTCGGGACTCGAAATAAAAATGGACAGATCTTACTTTGGAGATATGTCTTTGTCCGTAGCAGGCTCACTGAACCGCTCGGATCTCCAACCCGACGCGCTGGGGGAAGTTCACGAGCTGATGTCGTCAGCACCGAGCAGGAAAGATGGAACACCCTGCAGCGTCTGGTCTCGTACCCGAATTCTGCGGGCTCGAATCCCGGGGTGTGGGCGGAGACGCGGCTTTCGATGACCCTGGAATTCATCATACACCAACGTCAAGAACCGCCGTAGATTTGGGAGATAGATTTATAAAATCCTCCCGCACCTACCTGATATATAACCCTTTTAATAACACCAGGAGTGCGCGCAATAGCGCACGAGAAGTGCGTGCAGCAGCACACGAGGAGTGTGCGCAGCAGCGCACCAGGAGTGCGCGCAGCAGCGCACCAGGAGTGCGCGCAGCAGCACACCAGGAGTGCGCGCAGCAGCGCACCAGGAGTGCGCGCAACAGCATACGAGGAGCGCACGCAGCAGCATACGAGGAGCGCGCGCAGCAGCATACGAGGAGCTTGCGCAGCAGCGCACCAGGAGTTCGCGCAGCAGCACACGAAGAGTGCGCGCAGCAGCGCACCTGGAGTGCGCGCAGTAGCGCACCAGGCGGGCGCGCAACAGCACACGAAGAGTGCGCGTAAGCCCCTGGTCTTGGATCTAAACATTCAGTGCCTTCACCATCATTACCGTTTTCTGAGGACAAAGGCAAAAATTATTCAAAAAACCCACTGCATGTAACCGAAACCAAGTACCGTTAATTTGTTAGTTTTTGTTAATCAAACAAGACTTGTTAATCAAACAAGACTACTCGTCCTTCTCAAACATCCAATCCACGAGCTGGCCAATGCTCACGGATTAAAAGTTCAAAATGGAATATGTTACAAACATGCAATAAACCTCGGTATGGGCCCCTACCGAGGGAAAACTACACACAACAAATCAAGGTCACGATCAGAATCTCATTAACAAAAACGAAATGAGGATAGCGTCAACTCGGGACTCGAAATAAAAATGGACAGATCTTACTTTGGAAATATGTCTTTGTCCGTAGCAGGCTCACTGAACCGCTAAGATCTCCAACCCGACGCGCTGGGGGAAGTTCACGAGCTGATGTCGTGAGCACCGAGCAGGAAACATGGAACACCCTGCGGCGTCTGGTCTCGTACCCGAAGTCTGCGGGCTCGAATCCCGGGGTGTGGGCGGAGACGCGGCTTTCGATGACCCTGGAATTCATCATACACCAACGTTAGGAACCGCCGTAGATTTGGGAGATAGATTTATAAAATCCTCCCGCACCTACCTGATATATAACCCTTTTAATAACACCAGGAGTGCTTGCAATAGCGCACGAGGAGTGCGTGCAGCAGCACACGAGGAGTGCGCGCAGCAGCACACCAGGAGTGCGCGCAGCAGCATACGAGGAGCGCGCGCAGCAGCATACGAGGAGCGCGCGCAGCAGCATACGAGGAGCTTGCGCAGCAGCGCACCAGGAGTTCGCGCAGCAGCACACGAAGAGTGCGCGCAGCAGCGCACCTGGAGTGCGCGCAGTAGCGCACCAGGCGGGCGCGCAACAGCACACGAAGAGTGCGCGTAAGCCCCTGGTCTTGGATCTAAACATTCAGTGCCTTCACCATCATTACCGTTTTCTGAGGACAAAGGCAAAAATTATTCAAAAAACCCACTGTATGTAACCGAAACCAAGTACCATTAATTTGTTAGTTTTTGTAAATCAAACAAGACTTGTTAATCAAACAAGACTACTCGTCCTTCTCAAACATCCAATCCACGAGCTGGCCAATGCTCACGGATTAAAAGTTCAAAATGGAATATGTTACAAACATGCAATAAACCTCGGTATGGGCCCCTACCGAGGGAAAACTATACACAACAAATCAAGGTCACGATCAAAATCTCATTAACAAAAACGAAATGAGGATAGCGTCAACTCGGGACTCGAAATAAAAATGGACAGATCTTACTTTGGAAATATGTCTTTGTCCGTAGCAGGCTCACTGAACCGCTAAGATCTCCAACCCGACGCGCTGGGGGAAGTTCACGAGCTGATGTCGTCAGCACCGAGCAGGAAACATGGAACACCCTGCGGCGTCTGGTCTCGTACCCGAAGTCTGCGGGCTCGAATCCCGGGGTGTGGGTGGAGACGCGGCTTTCGATGACCCTGGAATTCATCATACACCAACGTTAGGAACCGCCGTAGATTTAGGAGATAGATTTATAAAATCCTCCCGCACCTACCTGATATATAACCCTTTTAATAACACCAGGAGTGCGTGCAGCAGCACACGAGGAGTGTGCGCAGCAGCGCACCGGGAGTGTGCGCAGCAGCGCACCAGGAGTGCGCGCAGCAGCGCACCAGGAGTGCGCGCAACAGCGCACGGGGAGTGCGCGCAACAGTGCACGAGGAGTGCGCGTAGCAGCGCACCAGGAGTGCGCGCAGTGGCGCACCAGGAGTGCGCGCAGCGGCGCATCAGGAGTGCGCGCAGCAGCGCACCAGGAGTGCGCGCAGCGGCGCATCAGGAGTGCGCGCAGCAGCGCACCAGGGGTGCGCGCAACAGCATACGAGGAGCGCGCGCAGCAGCATACGAGGAGCGCGCGCAGCAGCGCACCAGGAGTGCGCGCAGCAGCACACGAAGAGTGCGTGCAGCAGCGCACCAGGCGGGCGCGCAACAGCACACGAAGAGTGCGCGTAAGCCCCTGGTCTTGGATCTAAACATTCAGTGCCTTCACCATCATTACCGTTTTCTGAGGACAAAGGCAAAAATTATTCAAAAAAACCCACTGTATGTAACCGTAACCAAGTACCGTTAATTTGTTAGTTTCTGTTTATCAAACAAGACTACTCGTCCTTCTCAAACATCCAATCCACGAGCTGGCCAATGCTCACGGATTAAAAGTTCAAAATGGAATATGTTACAAACATGCAATAAACCTCGGTATGGGCCCCTACCGAGGGAAAACTACACACAACAAATCTAGGTCACGATCAGAATCTCATTAACAAAAACGAAATGAGGGTAGCGTCAACTTGGGACTCGAAATAAAAATGGACAGATCTTACTTTGGAGATATGTCTTTGTCCGTAGCAGGCTCACTGAACCGCTCGGATCTCCAACCCGACGCGCTGGGGGAAGTTCACGAGCTGATGTCGTCAGCACCGAGCAGGAAACATGGAACACCCTGCAGCGTCTGGTCTGGTACCCGAAGTCTGCGGGCTCGAATCCCGGGGTGTGGGCGGAGACGCGGCTGTCGATGACCCTGGAATTCATCATACACCAACGTCAAGAACCGCCGTAGATTTGGGAGATAGATTTATAAAATCCTCCCGCACCTACCTGATATATAACCCTTTTAATAACACCAGGAGTGCGCGCAATAGCGCACGAGAAGTGCGTGCAGCAGCACACGAGGAGTGTGCGCAGCAGCGCACCAGGAGTGCGCGCAGCAGCGCACCAGGAGTGCGCGCAGCAGCACACCAGGAGTGCGCGCAGCAGCGCACCAGGAGTGCGCGCAACAGCATACGAGGAGCGCGCGCAGCAGCATACGAGGAGCGCGCGCAGCAGCATACGAGCTTGCGCAGCAGCGCACCAGGAGTTCGCGCAGCAGCACACGAAGAGTGCGCGCAGCAGCGCACCTGGAGTGCGCGCAGTAGCGCACCAGGCGGGCGCGCAACAGCACACGAAGAGTGCGCGTAAGCCCCTGGTCTTGGATCTAAACATTCAGTGCCTTCACCATCATTACCGTTTTCTGAGGACAAAGGCAAAAATTATTCAAAAAACCCACTGTATGTAACCGAAACCAAGTAGCGTTAATTTGTTAGTTTTTGTTAATCAAACAAGACTTGTTAATCAAACAAGACTACTCGTCCTTCTCAAACATCCAATCCACGAACTGGCCAATGCTTACGGATTAAAAGTTCAAAATGGAATATGTTACAAACATGCAATAAACCTCGGTATGGGCCCCTACCGAGGGAAAACTACACACAACAAATCAAGGTCACGATCAGAATCTCATTAACAAAAACGAAATGAGGATAGCGTCAACTCGGGACTCGAAATAAAAATGGACAGATCTTACTTTGGAAATATGTCTTTGTCCGTAGCAGGCTCACTGAACCGCTAAGATCTCCAACCCGACGCGCTGGGGGAAGTTCACGAGCTGATGTCGTCAGCACCGAGCAGGAAACATGGAACACCCTGCGGCGTCTGGTCTCGTACCCGAAGTCTGCGGGCTCTAATCCCGGGGTGTGGGCGGAGACGCGGCTTTCGATGACCCTGGAATTCATCATACACCAACGTTAGGAACCGCCGTAGATTTGGGAGATAGATTTATAAAATCCTCCCGCACCTACCTGATATATAACCCTTTTAATAACACCAGGAGTGCGCGCAATAGCGCACGAGGAGTGCGTGCAGCAGCACACGAGGAGTGCGCGCAGCAGCACACCAGGAGTGCGCGCAGCAGCGCACCAGGAGTGCGCGCAGCAGCGCACCAGGAGTGCGCGCAAAAGCGCACGGAGAGTGCGCGCAAAAGCACACGGAGAGTGCGCGCAGCAGCACACCAGGAGTGCGCGCAGCAGCGCACCAGGAGCGCGCGCAGCAGCATACGAGGAGCTTGCGCAGCAGCGCACCAGGAGTTCGCGCAGCAGCACACGAAGAGTGCGCGCAGCAGCGCACCTGGAGTGCGCGCAGTAGCGCACCAGGCGGGCGCGCAACAGCACACGAAGAGTGCGCGTAAGCCCTTGGTCTTGGATCTAAACATTCAGTGCCTTCACCATCATTACCGTTTTCTGAGGACAAAGGCAAAAATTATTCAAAAAACCCACTGTATATAACCGAAACCAAGTACCGTTAATTTGTTAGTTTTTGTAAATCAAACAAGACTTGTTAATCAAACAAGACTACTCGTCCTTCTCAAACATCCAATCCACGAGCTGGCCAATGCTCACGGATTAAAAGTTCAAAATGGAATATGTTACAAACATGCAATAAACCTCGGTATGGGCCCCTACCGAGGGAAAACTACACACAACAAATCAAGGTCACGATCAGAATCTCATTAACAAAAACGAAATGAGGATAGCGTCAACTCGGGACTCGAAATAAAAATGGACAGATCTTACTTTGGAAATATGTCTTTGTCCGTAGCAGGCTCACTGAACCGCTAAGATCTCCAACCCGACGCGCTGGGGGAAGTTCACGAGCTGATGTCGTCAGCACCGAGCAGGAAACATGGAACACCCTGCGGCGTCTGGTCTCGTACCCGAAGTCTGCGGGCTCGAATCCCGGGGTGTGGGCGGAGACGCGGCTTTCGATGACCCTGGAATTCATCATACACCAACGTTAGGAACCGCCGTAGATTTGGGAGATAGATTTATAAAATCCTCCCACACCTACCTGATATATAACCCTTTTAATAACACCAGGAGTGCGTGCAGCAGCACACGAGGAGTGTGCGCAGCAGCGCACCAGGAGTGTGCGCAGCAGCGCACCAGGAGTGCGCGCAGCAGCGCACCAGGAGTGCGCGCAACAGCGCACCAGGAGTGCGCGCAACAGTGCACGAGGAGTGCGCGTAGCAGCGCACCAGGAGTGCGCGCAGTGGCGCACCAGGAGTGCGCGCAGCGGCGCATCAGGAGTGCGCGCAGCAGCACACCAGGAGATCGCGCAACAGCATACGAGGAGCGCGCGCAGCAGCATACGAGGAGCGCGCGCAGCAGCGCACCAGGAGTGCGCGCAGCAGCACACGAAGAGTGCGCGTAAGCCCCTGGTCTTGGATCTAAACATTCAGTGCCTTCACCATCATTACCGTTTTCTGAGGACAAAGGCAAAAATTATTCAAAAAACCCACTGTATGTAACCAAGTACCGTTAATTTGTTAGTTTTTGTTTATCAAACAAGACTACTCGTCCTTCTCAAACATCCAATCCACGAGCTGGCCGATGCTCACGGATTAAAAGTTCAAAATGGAATATGTTACAAACATGCAATAAACCTCGGTATGGGCCCCTACCGAGGGAAACTACACACAACAAATCTAGGTCACGATCAGAATCTCATTAACAAAAACGAAATGAGGGTAGCGTCAACTCGGGATTCGAAATAAAAATGGACAGATCTTACTTTGGAAATATGTCTTTGTCCGTAGCAGGCTCACTGAACCGCTAAGATCTCCAACCCGACGCGCTGGGGGAAGTTCACGAGCTGATGTCGTCAGCACCGAGCAGGAAACATGGAACACCCTGCGGCGTCTGGTCTCGTACCCGAAGTCTGCGGGCTCGAATCCCGGGGTGTGGGCGGAGACGCGGCTTTCGATGACCCTGGAATTCATCATACACCAACGTTAGGAGCCGCCGTAGATTTGGGAGATAGATTTATAAAATCCTCCCACACCTACCTGATATATAACCCTTTTAATAACACCAGGAGTGCGTGCAGCAGCACACGAGGAGTGTGCGCAGCAGCGCACCAGGAGTGTGCGCAGCAGCGCACCAGGAGTGCGCGCAGCAGCGCACCAGGAGTGCGCGCAGCAGCGCACCAGGAGTGCGCGCAACAGCGCACGGGGAGTGCGCGCAACAGTACACGAGGAGTGCGCGTAGCAGCGCACCAGGAGTGCGCGCAGTGGCGCACCAGGAGTGCGCGCAGCGGCGCATCAGGAGTGCGCGCAGCAGCACACCAGGAAAGCGCGCAACAGCATACGAGGAGCGCGCGCAGCAGCATACGAGGAGCGCGCGCAGCAGCGCACCAGGAGTGCGCGCAGCAGCACACGAAGAGTGCGTGCAGCAGCGCACCAGGCGGGCGCGCAACAGCACACGAAGAGTGCGCGTAAGCCCCTGGTCTTGGATCTAAACATTCAGTGCCTTCACCATCATTACCGTTTTCTGAGGACAAAGGCAAAAATTATTCAAAAAACCCACTGTATGTAACCGAAACCAAGTACCGTTAATTCGTTAGTTTTTGTAAATCAAACAAGACTTGTTAATCGAACAAGACTACTCGTCCTTCTCAAACATCCAATCCACGAGCTGGCCAATGCTCACGGATTAAAAGTTCAAAATGGAATATGTTACAAACATGCAAACATACAAACATGAATCCCGGGGTGTGGGCGGAGACGCGGCTTTCGATGACCCTGGAATTCATCATACACCAACGTTAGGAACCGCCGTAGATTTGGGAGATAGATTTATAAAATCCTCCCACACCTACCTGATATATAACCCTTTTAATAACACCAGGAGTGCGTGCAGCAGCACACGAGGAGTGTGCGCAGCAGCGCACCAGGAGTGCGCGCAACAGCGCACGGGGAGTGCGCGCAACAGTGCACGAGGAGTGCGCGTAGCAGCGCACCAGGAGTGCGCGCAGTGGCGCACCAGGAGTGCGCGCAGCGGCGCATCAGGAGTGCGCGCAGCGGCGCATCAGGAGTGCGCGCAGCAGCACACCAGGAGTGCGCGCAACAGCATACGAGGAGCGCGCGCAGCAGCATACGAGGAGCGCGCGCAGCAGCGCACCAGGAGTGCGCGCAGCAGCACACGAAGAGTGCGTGCAGCAGCGCACCAGGCGGGCGCGCAACAGCACACGAAGAGTGCGCGTAAGCCCCTGGTCTTGGATCTAAACATTCAGTGCCTTCACCATCATTACCGTTTTCTGAGGACAAAGGCAAAAATTATTCAAAAAACCCACTGTATGTAACCGTAACCAAGTACCGTTAATTTGTTAGTTTTTGTTTATCAAACAAGACTACTCGTCCTTCTCAAACATCCAATCCACGAGCTGGCCGATGCTCACGGATTAAAAGTTCAAAATGGAATATGTTACAAACATGCAATAAACCTCGGTATGGGCCCCTACCGAGGGAAACTACACACAACAAATCTAGGTCACGATCAGAATCTCATTAACAAAAACGAAATGAGGGTAGCGTCAACTTGGGACTCGAAATAAAAATGGACAGATCTTACTTTGGAGATATGTCTTTGTCCGTAGCAGGCTCACTGAACCGCTCGGATCTCCAACCCGACGCGCTGGGGGAAGTTCACGAGCTGATGTCGTCAGCACCGAGCAGGAAACATGGAACACCCTGCACCAGGCGGGCGCGCAACAGCACACGAAGAGTGCGCGTAAGCCCCTGGTCTTGGATCTAAACATTCAGTGCCTTCACCATCATTACCGTTTTCTGAGGACAAAGGCAAAAATTATTCAAAAAACCCACTGTATGTAACCGAAACCAAGTACCGTTAATTTGTTAGTTTTTGTTAATCAAACAAGACTTGTTAATCAAACAAGACTACTCGTCCTTCTCAAACATCCAATCCACGAGCTGGCCAATGCTCACGGATTAAAAGTTCAAAATGGAATATGTTACAAACATGCAATAAACCTCGGTATGGGCCCCTACCGAGGGAAAACTACACACAACAAATCAAGGTCACGATCAGAATCTCATTAACAAAAACGAAATGAGGATAGCGTCAACTCGGGACTCGAAATAAAAATGGACAGATCTTACTTTGGAAATATGTCTTTGTCCGTAGCAGGCTCACTGAACCGCTAAGATCTCCAACCCGACGCGCTGGGGGAAGTTCACGAGCTGATGTCGTCAGCACCGAGCAGGAAACATGGAACACCCTGCAGCGTCTGGTCTCGTACCCGAAGTCTGCGGGCTCGAATTCCGGGGTGTGGGCGGAGACGCGGCTTTCGATGACCCTGGAATTCATCATACACCAACGTCAAGAACCGCCGTAGATTTGGGAGATAGATTTATAAAATCCTCCCGCACCTACCTGATATATAACCCTTTTAATAACACCAGGAGTGCGCGCAATAGCGCACGAGAAGTGCGTGCAGCAGCACACGAGGAGTGTGCGCAGCAGCGCACCAGGAGTGCGCGCAGCAGCGCACCAGGAGTGCGCGCAGCAGCACACCAGGAGTGCGCGCATTAGCGCACCAGGAGTGCGCGCAACAGCATACGAGGAGCGCGCGCAACAGCATACGAGGAGCGCGCGCAGCAGCATACGAGGAGCGCGCGCAGCAGCATACGAGGAGCTTGCGCAGCAGCGCACCAGGAGTTCGCGCAGCAGCACACGAAGAGTGCGCGCAGCAGCGCACCTGGAGTGCGCGCAGTAGCGCACCAGGCGGGCGCGCAACAGCACACGAAGAGTGCGCGTAAGCCCCTGGTCTTGGATCTAAACATTCAGTGCCTTCACCATCATTACCGTTTTCTGAGGACAAAGGCAAAAATTATTCAAAAAACCCACTGTATGTAACCGAAACCAAGTACCGTTAATTTTTTAGTTTTTGTTAATCAAACAAGACTTGTTAATCAAACAAGACTACTCATCCTTCTCAAACATCCAATCCACGAGCTGGCCAATGCTCACGGATTAAAAGTTCAAAATGGAATATGTTACAAACATGCAATAAACCTCGGTATGGGCCCCTACCGAGGGAAAACTACACACAACAAATCAAGGTCACGATCAGAATCTCATTAACAAAAACGAAATGAGGATAGCGTCAACTCGGGACTCGAAATAAAAATGGACAGATCTTACTTTGGAAATATGTCTTTGTCCGTAGCAGGCTCACTGAACCGCTAAGATCTCCAACCCGACGCGCTGGGGGAAGTTCACGAGCTGATGTCGTCAGCACCGAGCAGGAAACATGGAACACCCTGCGGCGTCTGGTCTCGTACCCGAAGTCTGCGGGCTCGAATCCCGGGGTGTGGGCGGAGACGCGGCTTTCGATGACCCTGGAATTCATCATACACCAACGTTAGGAACCGCCGTAGATTTGGGAGATAGATTTATAAAATCCTCCCGCACCTACCTGATATATAACCCTTTTAATAACACCAGGAGTGCGCGCAATAGCGCACGAGGAGTGCGTGCAGCAGCACACGAGGAGTGCGCGCAGCAGCACACCAGGAGTGCGCGCAGCAGCGCACCAGGAGTGCGCGCAGCAGCGCACCAGGAGTGCGCGCAGTGGCGCACCAGGAGTGCGCGCAGCAGCGCACCAGGAGTGCGCGCAACAGCAAACGAGGAGCGCGCGCAGCAGCATTCGAGGAGCGCGCGCAGCAGCGCACCAGGAGTGCGCGCAGCAGCACACGAAGAGTGCGCGCAGCAGCGCACCTGGAGTGCGCGCAGTAGCGCACCAGGCGGGCGCGCAACAGCACACGAAGAGTGCGCGTAAGCCCCTGGTCTTGGATCTAAACATTCAGTGCCTTCACCATCATTACCGTTTTCTGAGGACAAAGGCAAAAATTATTCAAAAAACCCACTGTATGTAACCGTAACCAAGTACCGTTAATTTGTTAGTTTTTGTTAATCAAACAAGACTACTCGTCCTTCTCAAACATCCAATCCACGAGCTGGCCAATGCTCACGGATTAAAAGTTCAAAATGGAATATGTTACAAACATGCAATAAACCTCGGTATGGGCCCCTACCGAGGGAAAACTACACACAACAAATCAAGGTCACGATCAGAATCTCATTAACAAAAACGAAATGAGGGTAGCGTCAACTCGGGACTCGAAATAAAAATGGACAGATCTTACTTTGGAGATATGTCTTTGTCCGTAGCAGGCTCACTGAACCGCTAAGATCTCCAACCCGACGCGCTGGGGGAAGTTCACGAGCTGATGTCGTCAGCACCGAGCAGGAAACATGGAACACCCTGCGGCGTCTGGTCTCGTACCCGAAGTCTGCGGGCTCGAATCCCGGGGTGTGGGCGGAGACGCGGCTTTCGATGACCCTGGAATTCATCATACACAAACGTTAGGAACCGCCGTAGATTTGGGAGATAGATTTATAAAATCCTCCCGCACCTACCTGATATATAACCCTTTTAATAACACCAGGAGTGCGTGCAGCAGCACACGAGGAGTGTGCGCAGCAGCGCACCAGGAGTGTGCGCAGCAGCGCACCAGGAGTGCGCGCAGCAGCGCACCAGGAGTGCGCGCAACAGCGCACCAGGAGTGCGCGCAACAGCGCACCAGGAGTGCGCGCAACAGCGCACGGGGAGTGCGCGCAACAGTGCACGAGGAGTGCGCGTAGCAGCGCACCAGGAGTGCGCGCAGTGGCGCACCAGGAGTGCGCGCAGCGGCGCATCAGGAGTGCGCGCAGCAGCACACCAGGAGTGCGCGCAACAGCATACGAGGAGCGCGCGCAGCAGCATACAAGGAGCGCGCGCAGCAGCGCACCAGGAGTGCACGCAGCAGCACACGAAGAGTGCGTGCAGCAGCGCACCAGGCGGGCGCGCAACAGCACACGAAGAGTGCGCGTAAGCCCCTGGTCTTGGATCTAAACATTCAGTGCCTTCACCATCATTACCGTTTTCTGAGGACAAAGGCAAAAATTATTCAAAAAACCCACTGTATGTAACCGAAACCAAGTACCGTTAATTTGTTAGTTTTTGTTAATCAAACAAGACTTGTTAATCAAACAAGACTACTCGTCCTTCTCAAACATCCAATCCACGAGCTGGCCGATGCTCACGGATTAAAAGTTCAAAATGGAATATGTTACAAACATGCAATAAACCTCGGTATGGGCCCCTACCGAGGGAAAACTACACACAACAAATCAAGGTCACGATCAGAATCTCATTTACAAAAACGAAATGAGGATAGCGTCAACTCGGGACTCGAAATAAAAATGGACAGATCTTACTTTGGAAATATGTCTTTGTCCGTAGCAGGCTCACTGAACCGCTAAGATCTCCAACCCGACGCGCTGGGGGAAGTTCACGAGCTGATGTCGTCAGCACCGAGCAGGAAACATGGAACACCCTGCGGCGTCTGGTCTCGTACCCGAAGTCTGCGGGCTCGAATCCCGGGGTGTGGGCGGAGACGCGGCTTTCAATGACCCTGGAATTCATCATACACCAACGTTAGGAACCGCCGTAGATTTGGGAGATAGATTTATAAAATCCTCCCGCACCTACCTGATATATAACCCTTTTAATAACACCAGGAGTGCGCGCAGCAGCACACCAGGAGTGCGCGCAGCAGCGCACCAGGAATGCGCGCAGCGGCGCATCAGGAGTGCGCGCAGCAGCGCACCAGGAGTGCGCGCAGCGGCGCATCAGGAGTGCGCGCAGCAGCGCACCAGGAGTGCGCGCAACAGCATACGAGGAGCGCGCGCAGCAGCATACGAGGAGTGCGCGCAGCAGCGCACCAGGAGTGCGCGCAGCAGCACACGAAGAGTGCGTGCAGCAGCGCACCAGGCGGGCGCGCAACAGCACACGAAGAGTGCGCGTAAGCCCCTGGTCTTGGATCTAAACATTCAGTGCCTTCACCATCATTACCGTTTTCTGAGGACAAAGGCAAAAATTATTCAAAAAACCCACTGTATGTAACCGTAACCAAGTACCGTTAATTTGTTAGTTTTTGTTTATCAAACAAGACTACTCGTCCTTCTCAAACATCCAATCCACGAGCTGGCCAATGCTCACGGATTAAAAGTTCAAAATGGAATATGTTACAAACATGCAATAAACCTCGGTATGGGCCCCTACCGAGGGAAAACTACACACAACAAATCTAGGTCACGATCAGAATCTCATTAACAAAAACGAAATGAGGGTAGCGTCAACTTGGGACTCGAAATAAAAATGGACAGATCTTACTTTGGAGATATGTCTTTGTCCGTAGCAGGCTCACTGAACCGCTCGGATCTCCAACCCGACGCGCTGGGGGAAGTTCACGAGCTGATGTCGTCAGCACCGAGCAGGAAAGATGGAACACCCTGCAGCGTCTGGTCTCGTACCCGAAGTCTGCGGGCTCGAATCCCGGGGTGTGGGCGGAGACGCGGCTTTCGATGACCCTGGAATTCATCATACACCAACGTCAAGAACCGCCGTAGATTTGGGAGATAGATTTATAAAATCCTCCCGCACCTACCTGATATATAACCCTTTTAATAACACCAGGAGTGCGCGCAATAGCGCACGAGAAGTGCGTGCAGCAGCACACGAGGAGTGTGCGCAGCAGCGCACCAGGAGTGCGCGCAGCAGCGCACCAGGAGTGCGCGCAGCAGCGCACCAGGAGTGCGCGCAGCAGCACACCAGGAGTGCGCGCAGCAGCGCACCAGGAGTGCGCGCAACAGCATACGAGGAGCGCGCGCAGCAGCATACGAGGAGCGCGCGCAGCAGCATACGAGGAGCGCGCGCAGCAGCATACGAGGAGCTTGCGCAGCAGCGCACCAGGAGTTCGCGCAGCAGCACACGAAGAGTGCGCGCAGCAGCGCACCTGGAGTGCGCGCAGTAGCGCACCAGGCGGGCGCGCAACAGCACACGAAGAGTGCGCGTAAGCCCCTGGTCTTGGATCTAAACATTCAGTGCCTTCACCATCATTACCGTTTTCTGAGGACAAAGGCAAAAATTATTCAAAAAACCCACTGTATGTAACCGAAACCAAGTACCGTTAATTTGTTAGTTTTTGTTAATCAAACAAGACTTGTTAATCAAACAAGACTACTCGTCCTTCTCAAACATCCAATCCACGAGCTGGCCAATGCTCACGGATTAAAAGTTCAAAATGGAATATGTTACAAACATGCAATAAACCTCGGTATGGGCCCCTACCGAGGGAAAACTACACACAACAAATCAAGGTCACGATCAGAATCTCATTAACAAAAACGAAATGAGGATAGCGTCAACTCGGGACTCGAAATAAAAATGGACAGATCTTACTTTGGAAATATGTCTTTGTCCGTAGCAGGCTCACTGAACCGCTAAGATCTCCAACCCGACGCGCTGGGGGAAGTTCACGAGCTGATGTCGTCAGCACCGAGCAGGAAACATGGAACACCCTGCGGCGTCTGGTCTCGTACCCGAAGTCTGCGGGCTCGAATCCCGGGGTGTGGGCGGAGACGCGGCTTTCGATGACCCTGGAATTCATCATACACCAACGTTAGGAACCGCCGTAGATTTGGGAGATAGATTTATAAAATCCTCCCGCACCTACCTGATATATAACCCTTTTAATAACACCAGGAGTGCGTGCAGCAGCACACGAGGAGTGTGCGCAGCAGCGCACGAGGAGTGTGCGCAGCAGCGCACGAGGAGTGTGCGCAGCAGCGCACCAGGAGTGTACGCAGCAGCGCACCAGGAGTGCGCGCAGCAGCGCACCAGGAGTGCGCGCAGCAGCGCACCAGGAGTGCGCGCAACAGCGCACGGGGAGTGCGCGCAACAGTGCACGAGGAGTGCGGGCAGCAGCATACGAGGAGCGCGCGCAGCAGCGCACCAGGAGTGCGCGCAGCAGCACACGAAGAGTGCGTGCAGCAGCGCACCAGGCGGGCGCGCAACAGCACACGAAGAGTGCGCGTAAGGCCCTGGTCTTGGATCTAAACATTCAGTGCCTTCACCATCATTACCGTTTTCTGAGGACAAAGGCAAAAATTATTCAAAAAACCAACTGTATGTAACCGTAACCAAGTACCTACCGTTAATTTGTTAGTTTTTGTTAATCAAACAAGACTACTCGTCCTTCTCAAACATCCAATCCACGAGCTGGCCGATGCTCACGGATTAAAAGTTCAAAATGGAATATGTTACAAACATGCAATAAACCTCGGTATGGGCCCCTACCGAGGGAAAACTACACACAACAAATCTAGGTCACGATCAGAATCTCACTAACAAAAACGAAATGAGGGTAGCGTCTCGGGACTCGAAATAAAAATGGACAGATCTTACTTTGGAGATATGTCTTTGTCCGTAGCAGGCTCACTGAACCGCTCGGATCTCCAACCCGACGCGCTGGGGGAAGTTCACGAGCTGATGTCGTCAGCACCGAGCAGGAAAGATGGAACACCCTGCAGCGTCTGGTCTCGTACCCGAAGTCTGCGGGCTCGAATCCCGGGGTGTGGGCGGAGACGCGGCTTTCGATGACCCTGGAATTCATCATACACCAACGTCAAGAACCGCCGTAGATTTGGGAGATAGATTTATAAAATCCTCCCGCACCTACCTGATATATAACCCTTTTAATAACACCAGGAGTGCGTGCAGCAGCACACGAGGAGTGTGCGCAGCAGCGCACGAGGAGTGTGCGCAGCAGCGCACCAGGAGTGTACGCAGCAGCGCACCAGGAGTGCGCGCAGCAGCGCACCAGGAGTGCGCGCAGCAGCGCACCAGGAGTGCGCGCAACAGCGCACGGGGAGTGCGCGCAACAGTGCACGAGGAGTGCGCGTAGCAGCGCACCAGGAGTGCGCGCAGTGGCGCACCAGGAGTGCGCGCAGCGGCGCATCAGGAGTGCGCGCAGCAGCGCACCAGGAGTGCGCGCAACAGCATACGAGGAGCGCGGGCAGCAGCATACGAGGAGCGCGCGCAGCAGCGCACCAGGAGTGCGCGCAGCAGCACACGAAGAGTGCGTGCAGCAGCGCACCAGGCGGGCGCGCAACAGCACACGAAGAGTGCGCGTAAGCCCCTGGTCTTGGATCTAAACATTCAGTGCCTTCACCATCATTACCGTTTTCTGAGGACAAAGGCAAAAATTATTCAAAAAACCAACTGTATGTAACCGTAACCAAGTACCTACCGTTAATTTGTTAGTTTTTGTTAATCAAACAAGACTACTCGTCCTTCTCAAACATCCAATCCACGAGCTGGCCGATGCTCACGGATTAAAAGTTCAAAATGGAATATGTTACAAACATGCAATAAACCTCGGTATGGGCCCCTACCGAGGGAAAACTACACACAACAAATCTAGGTCACGATCAGAATCTCACTAACAAAAACGAAATGAGGGTAGCGTCTCGGGACTCGAAATAAAAATGGACAGATCTTACTTTGGAGATATGTCTTTGTCCGTAGCAGGCTCACTGAACCGCTCGGATCTCCAACCCGACGCGCTGGGGGAAGTTCACGAGCTGATGTCGTCAGCACCGAGCAGGAAAGATGGAACACCCTGCAGCGTCTGGTCTCGTACCCGAAGTCTGCGGGCTCGAATCCCGGGGTGTGGGCGGAGACGCGGCTTTCGATGACCCTGGAATTCATCATACACCAACGTCAAGAACCGCCGTAGATTTGGGAGATAGATTTATAAAATCCTCCCGCACCTACCTGATATATAACCCTTTTAATAACACCAGGAGTGCGCGCAATAGCGCACGAGAAGTGCGTGCAGCAGCACACGAGGAGTGTGCGCAGCAGCGCACCAGGAGTGCGCGCAGCAGCGCACCAGGAGTGCGCGCAGCAGCACACCAGGAGTGCGCGCAGCAGCGCACCAGGGGTGCGCGCAACAGCATACGAGGAGCGCGCGCAGCAGCATACGAGGAGCGCGCGCAGCAGCATACGAGGAGCTTGCGCAGCAGCGCACCAGGAGTTCGCGCAGCAGCACACGAAGAGTGCGCGCAGCAGCGCACCTGGAGTGCGCGCAGTAGCGCACCAGGCGGGCGCGCAACAGCACACGAAGAGTGCGCGTAAGCCCCTGGTCTTGGATCTAAACATTCAGTGCCTTCACCATCATTACCGTTTTCTGAGGACAAAGGCAAAAATTATTCAAAAAACTCACTGTATGTAACCGAAACCAAGTACCGGTAATTTGTTAGTTTTTGTTAATCAAACAAGACTTGTTAATCAAACAAGACTACTCGTCCTTCTCAAACATCCAATCCACGAGCTGGCCAATGCTCACGGATTAAAAGTTCAAAATGGAATATGTTACAAACATGCAATAAACCTCGGTATGGGCCCCTACCGAGGGAAAACTACACACAACAAATCTAGGTCACGATCAGAATCTCATTAACAAAAACGAAATGAGGGTAGCGTCTCGGGACTCGAAATAAAAATGGACAGATCTTACTTTGGAGATATGTCTTTGTCCGTAGCAGGCTCACTGAACCGCTCGGATCTCCAACCCGACGCGCTGGGGGAAGTTCACGAGCTGATGTCGTCAGCACCGAGCAGGAAACATGGAACACCCTGCGGCGTCTGGTCTCGTACCCGAAGTCTGCGGGCTCGAATCCCGGGGTGTGGGCGGAGACGCGGCTTTCGATGACCCTGGAATTCATCATACACCAACGTTAGGAACCGCCGTAGATATGGGAGATAGATTTATAAAATCCTCCCGCACCTACCTGATATATAACCGTTTTAATAACACCAGGAGTGCGCGCAATAGCGCACGAGGAGTGCGTGCAGCAGCACACGAGGAGTGCGCGCAGCAGCACACCAGGAGTGCGCGCAGCAGCGCACCAGGAGTGCGCGCAGCAGCGCACCAGGAGTGCGCGCAGTGGCGCACCAGGAGTGCTTGCAGTGGCGCACCAGGAGTGCGCGCAGCAGCGCACCAGGAGTGCGCGCAGCAGCGCACCAGGAGTGCGCGCAACAGCGCATGGGGAGTGCGCGCAACAGTGCACGGGGAGTGCGCGCAGCAGCGCACCAGGAGTGCGCGCAACAGCGCACCGGGAGTGCGCGCAACAGCGCACCGGGAGTGCGCGCAGCAGCGCACCAGGAGTGCGCGCAGCAGCGCACCAGGAGTGCGCGCAACAGCGCACCGGGAGTGCGCGCAACAGTGCACAAGGAGTGCGCGTAGCAGCGCACCAGGAGTGCGCACAGTGGCACACCAGGAGTGCGCGCAGCGGCGCACCAGGAGTGCGCGCAGCAGCGCACCAGGAGTGCGCGCAACAGCATACGAGGAGCGCGCGCAGCAGCATACGAGGAGCGCGCGCAGCAGCGCACCAGGAGTGCGCGCAGCAGCACACGAAGAGTGCGCGCAGCAGCGCACCTGGAGTGCGCGCAGTAGCGCACCAGGCGGGCGCGCAACAGCACACGAAGAGTGCGCGTAAGCCCCTGGTTTTGGATCTAAACATTCAGTGCCTTCACCATCATTACCGTTTTCTGAGGACAAAAGCAAAAATTATTCAAAAAACCCATTGTATGTAACCGTAACCAAGTACCGTTAATTTGTTAGTTTTTGTTAATCAAACAAGACTACTCGTCCTTCTCAAACATCCAATCCACGAGCTGGCCAATGCTCACGGATTAAAAGTTCAAAATGGAATATGTTACAAACATGCAATAAACCTCGGTATGGGCCCCTACCGAGGGAAAACTACACACAACAAATCTAGGTCACGATCAGAATCTCATTAACAAAAACGAAATGAGGGTAGCGTCAACTCGGGACTCGAAATAAAAATGGACAGATCTTACTTTGGAAATATGTCTTTGTCCGTAGCAGGCTCACTGAACCGCTCGGATCTCCAACCCGACGCGCTGGGGGAAGTTCACGAGCTGATGTCGTCAGCACCGAGCAGGAAACATGGAACACCCTGCGGCGTCTGGTCTCGTACCCGAAGTCTGCGGGCTCGAATCCCGGGGTGTGGGCGGAGACGCGGCTTTCGATGACCCTGGAATTCATCATACACCAACGTTAGGAACCGCCGTAGATTTGGGAGATAGATTTATAAAATCCTCCCGCACCTACCTGATATATAACCCTTTTAATAACACCAGGAGTGCGCGCAATAGCGCACGAGGAGTGCGTGCAGCAGCACACGAGGAGTGTGCGCAGCAGCGCACCAGGAGTGCGCGCAGCAGCACACCAGGAGTGCGCGCAGCAGCGCAGCAGGAGTGCGCGCAGCAGCGCACCGGGAGTGCGCGCAACAGTGCACGAGGAGTGCGCGTAGCAGCGCACCAGGAGTTCGCGCAGTGGCGCACCAGGAGTGCTTGCAGTGGCGCACCAGGAGTGCGCGCAGCAGCGCACCAGGAGTGCGCGCAGCAGTGCACCAGGAGTGCGCGCAACAGCGCATGGGGAGTGCGCGCAACAGTGCACGGGGAGTGCGCGCAACAGTGCACGAGGAGTGCGCGTAGCAGCGCACCAGGAGTTCGCGCAACAGCGCATGGGGAGTGCGCGCAGCAGCACACGAGGAGTGCGCGCAGCAGCGCACCTGGAGTGCGCGCAGTAGCGCACCAGGCGGGCGCGCAACAGCACACGAAGAGTGCGCGTAAGCCCCTGGTCTTGGATCTAAACATTCAGTGCCTTCACCATCATTACCGTTTTCTGAGGACAAAGGCAAAAATTATTCAAAAAACCCACTGTATGTAACCGTAACCAAGTACCGTTAATTTGTTAGTTTTTGTTAATCAAACAAGACAACTCGTCCTTCTCAAACATCCAATCCACGAGCTGGCCAATGCTCACGCATTAAAAGTTCAAAATGGAATATGTTACAAACATGCAATAAACCTCGGTATGGGCCCCTACCGAGGGAAAACTACACACAACAAATCTAGGTCACGATCAGAATCTCATTAACAAAAACGAAATAAGGGGTAGCGTCAACTCGGGACTCGAAATAAAAATGGACAGATCTTACTTTGGAAATATGTCTTTGTCCGAAGCAGGCTCACTGAACCGCTCGGATCTCCAACCCGACGCGCTGGGGGAAGTTCACGAGCTGATGTCGTCAGCACCGAGCAGGAAACATGGAACACCCTGCGGCGTCTGGTCTCGTACCCGAAGTCTGCGGGCTCGAATCCCGGGGTGTGGGCGGAGACGCGGCTTTCGATGACCCTGGAATTCATCATACACCAACGTTAGGAACCGCCGTAGATTTGGGAGATAGATTAATAAAATCCTCCCGCACCTACCTGATATATAACCCTTTTAATAACACCAGGAGTGCGCGCAATAGCGCACGAGGAGTGCGTGCAGCAGCACACGAGGAGTGCACGCAGCAGCGCACCAGGAGTGCGCGCAGCAGCGCACCGGGAGTGCGCGCAACAGTGCACGAGGAGTGCGCGTAGCAGCGCACCAGGAGTGCGCGCAGTGGCGCACCAGGAGTGCTTGCAGTGGCGCACCAGGAGTGCGCGCAGCAGCGCACCAGGAGTGCGCGCAGCAGCGCACCAGGAGTGCGCGCAGCAGCGCACCAGGAGTGCGCGCAGCAGCGCACCAGGAGTGCGCGCAACAGCGCATGGGGAGTGCGCGCAACAGTGCACGGGGAGTGCGCGCAACAGTGCACGAGGAGTGCGCGTAGCAGCGCACCAGGAGTGCGCGCAACAGCGCATGGGGAGTGCGCGCAACAGTGCACGAGGAGTGCGCGTAGCAGCGCACCAGGAGTGCGCGCAGTGGCGCACCAGGAGTGCGCGCAGCGGCGCACCAGGAGTGCGCGCAACAGCATACGAGGAGCGCGCGCAGCAGCATACGAGGAGCGCGCGCAGCAGCGCACCAGGAGTGCGCGCAGCAGCACACGAAGAGTGCGCGCAGCAGCGCACCTGGAGTTCGCGCAGTAGCGCACCAGGTGGGCGCGCAACAGCACACGAAGAGTGCGCGTAAGCCCCTGGTCTTGGATCTAAACATTCAGTGCCTTCACCATCATTACCGTTTTCTGAGGACAAAGGCAAAAATTATTCAAAAAACCCACTGTATGTAACCGTAACCAAGTACCGTTAATTTGTTAGTTTTTGTTAATCAAACAAGACAACTCGTCCTTCTCAAACATCCAATCCACGAGCTGGCCAATGCTCACGGATTAAAAGTTCAAAATGAAATATGTTACAAACATGCAATAAACCTCGGTATGGGCCCCTACCGAGGGAAAACTACACACAACAAATCTAGGTCATGATCAGAATCTCATTAACAAAAACGAAATGAGGGTAGCGTCAACTCGGGACACGAAATAAAAATGGACAGATCTTACTTTGGAAATATGTCTTTGTCCGTAGCAGGCTCACTGAACCGCTCGGATCTCCAACCCGACGCGCTGGGGGAAGTTCACGAGCTGATGTCAGCACAGAGCAGGAAACATGGAACACCCTGCGGCGTCTGGTCTCGTACCCGAAGTCTGCGGGCTCGAATCCCGGGGTGTGGGCGGAGACGCGGCTTTCGATGACCCTGGAATTCATCATACACCAACGTTAGGAACCGCCGTAGATTCGGGAGATAGATTTATAAAATCCTCCCGCACCTACCTGATATATTATAACCCTTTTAATAACACCAGGAGTGCGCGCAATAACCTGACAATACTCAGTACCTAAATGAAATCAATTATTGATTCCTTAAACTGTGACTTGTAATTGTTAACAATCTTAATCATTGTAAATAATCACAGAGCAGATATTTAATATTTTAAATTAACATATTTTTAGATTGAAGTATTAATAAAAAAGAGGGTAGGCATAAGTGTTAAGATCTTTCCTGATATTAAAAACCTGTGCGGGTGCATCTACAGAAGTAGGAACATTTCATAAGCAATAGAAAGGCTGCTGTTGGGGGAGATCACTTCAATGAAACACTTTTTCACACTGCACTATTTATTTACACTACACAATTCACTTATATTACTACACTGTTGAAAGAACTTCTTTTATAACACATTTTAAACTCATTTTAGAACTCTTCTTAAACTCAAACTATAATTGACTCGACATTTTGCTTACAAATCTCAACTAGCCTGCTTTAGCGTGTGTTAAAAATACTACTAGCGCCATCTAGTTTTTCTCCGCGTAACTACAGTTTGTTGAACTGAGTACTCTGTTTGGACATACCGCCCACCAAAGAACCTCGTTCTTTAATAAAATGACACGTGGTAGACTGCTACCGCCCACCATGAGGGGAACGTCTCAAAAGAAAATAAACACAAATTTAATGAATGAAAACATAGATGGCACGAGTAAAATATACAAAACATATACGAAATTAACATGTAAACTACGTATCCCTGATTAAGAAGCATAACTTATTGCAGGGTCTTCGAATAATCCCTCCTTTGGTCTGGATGGACACGACTCGTGTAAGGTTGTCCTTTCCGGGGAACTTCTCAACAATTCGTCCCATTAACCACTTGGCCGGTGCTATGTTTTTGTCTCGGATAACCACAACGGCGCCAATCTCAGGTTCCGGTTCTTTTTTGATGGCCCACTTATAACGCTGGTTTAAGGTGGTCAGATATTCGTTGGACCATTTGTACCAGAACTGACTCATTAATTTTTGGCAGTATTGCCATCGCCTCAAATTTGAAATGGGTTGTTCCTCGTGAAATGTCTCGTCTGGTATTATTGTCAGTGGTTCGCCCACTAAGAAATGTCCAGGCGTTAAGGGCATTGGATCGTCAGGATCGTTGCTGGTGTAGGATAACGGTCTGGAGTTCAAACAGGCCTCAATTTGACTTAATACCGTTGACAGCTCCTCATAGGTGAGAGTTGAGTCTCCAATAACACGTTTTAGATGGTTTTTTGTAGACCGGACTCCAGCCTCCCATAGACCTCCAAAGTTTGGCGAATAGGGTGGGATAAACTTCCACGTCGTACCCTCATTGGCAAGTAGATGATGAAGCGGGTTTGCCTTCGATTTCACGAACATCTCTTGCAACTCTTTGTTAGCTCCAGTGAAATTGGTGCCATTGTCAGAATATAAGATTTGACAATGTCCTCTCCTTGAAACGAATCTCCGAAATGCTGCTATGAAGCCTGATGATTTCAAGTCTGATACCGCTTCTAGGTGTATAGCCTTGGTGACGAAGCACACAAATACACAAATGTAGCCTTTGTAAGATTTAGCTCCTCGTCCTGGTGAAAATCTGATATTGATGTGCCCTGTAAAGTCGACACCGCTGATTTTGAAAGGTCTCGTTGGCTTTAGTCTGTCTGCAGGAATTTGTCCCATTAGTTGTTGATTATTTTGTTGGGAATATCTCAGACATGTCACGCAGGCTCTATAGCATTTCTTTACCAGATTTCGTGCTCGAATTATCCAGTATTTTGACCTCAAGTAGTTCAACATCAGTTGTGGTCCTCCGTGAAGCGTTTTGATGTGAGCGTCCAGAACTATTAGCCTAGTAAGATGACTGTCACTAGGTAAAATCACAGGATGTCGCTTGTCACTTTCTACTTCAGCTTCGTGTATCCTGCCCCCTACTCTTAAAATTCCCTTCTCGTCCAGAATTGGGTGAAGTGTTAGGAGCTGGCTCTTGTTGGAAACGTTCTGACCAGATGTTAAACGGTGAATCTCATCCTTGAAGTGCAAAGACTGGGTCTTTTTTATGCAGATTTGGAGAATTATCTCAATTTCTTCTCGACTCACGGTTTTGAATGATGTCTCACGTTGTTCTTTAGGTTGTCTTAGTAGTAGAAATTTCTTGCAGTATGCAAGAACTCTCAACATTTTTGCTAGGTTGGAAAATCTTGACCATATGAAATCTTCTTTCTCGTTAACTGTGGTGGTAAGCACTTTGATTGATCTTGTTTCTTCCGATGTGTCGTAAATGTTGCCTGAATTTTGTCTGTACTCATCTCGCTTTAGCCATTCTGGTCCATGCCACCATAATCGATGTTCCTTCAGCTCTGGAATACGAAGTCCTCTAGATGCACAATCTGCTGGATTCTGATCCGTCGCAACGTGTCTCCACTGGTCGCGGTCTAACATGGTAAGTATTTCTGATGTTCTGTTAGCCACAAATGTTTTCCAACGACTGGGCTCTCCTGCTATCCATGCTAGAACAACCGTACTATCAGACCACGCATAGATATTGCTCGTAGGTATGTCCATGATCTGTGAAACTTCATACACTAGTTTTGTAGCAAGTAATGCTGCACATAATTCCATGCGAGGAATTGATATTTCTTTTTCCACAGGGGCCACCTTGGTTTTAGCAGTGATCAGATGGACTGCGGTGCTACCGTCGTTACTCGTCGATTTCAGATACACAGCTGCTGCGTATGCGGATTGAGATGCATCAGCGAAGGTATGAAGCTCTACATCGTCGTCTCTTCTTGTCTGAAGCCATCGGCTGATAGTTATCTTCACAATGTTTGGTAAGTCAGATCTGAACTTTTCCCATTCTAGTAAGAGTTGTGGGGTAAGTTCCTCATCCCATGATAACTTTGACTTCCACAATTTTTGTATGAAAATTTTGGCGGTTATGATGATCGGTGAAATCCATCCCATAGGATCGTAAAGCCGGGATATCTCCGAGAGTACCTTGCGTTTCGTGATTCCTCTTCTCATCTCATCATGTTCAGGTAAGTGAAAATGATACTCAAATTGATCGTTTGTTTTGTTCCAGGATATACCTAGCACCTTCATGTTCTCATCAGATTTGAAGCTCTTCAGTTGGTCAGGTCGCTGGTTCTCTTTGCTGATGTAATCAAGCAATTTGCGACTGTTGCTGCACCACTTTTGAACTTGAAAGCCTCCTGCATTCATTAATTTACTCATCTGCTCATAGATCTCAACAGCTTGTTCTGCTGTGTCACATCCGGTAAGTAAATCATCCATGTAGTAGTCTTTAAGTGTTATTTCTGCAGCTATAGGATAGTTATTATACTCATCCTTTGCTAGCTGTTGCAGAGTTTTCACGGCCAAGTATGGCGCACAGGATGTTCCAAAGGTAAGTCTCAATAGTCTGTAATGTTGAATTTTATCTTGCGGATTAGATCTCCATAGAATTCTTTGAAAATCTGTGTCTCTTTCGTCGACTACAACTTGGCGGTACATTTGAACCAAGTCTGCTACAATACAGATTGCATGCCTTCTCCATCGCATCAGTAGATGCCGCAAGTCACATTGTAGTTTTGGACCTACAAGTAAATTGTCATTCAACGACACATTGTTCAAGCCTTTACTAGATGCATCGAAGACCACCCTTACTCTGCTTGTTTCTTTGTCTGTTCTGACAACCGAGTGATGTGGTAAGTAGACAACTTGTTGATCATCTAACTCTTTGGAATCTGTGATGGGTTGTAAGTGATTTTGATTGACATAATCTTCGATTACGTTCTTATACTCCTCTTGTAAATGTGGATCTCGTATTAGTTTCTTCTCAAGTGATGTGAGCCTCTTCAAGGCGATTTCATTTGACTGACTGTGTAGGCATTCTGGATTGGAAGTCTTGAAAGGTAATCTCACGACGTAACGTCCTTCTTCGTTTCTTCTTGTAGTTTCTTCATAGATCTCTTCGCATCGTATTTCTTCCTTTGTCATTGGTTTTCCGATACTATCAGGTTCTCTTTCTATTTCCCAAAACTTCTTCAGTAGTTGATCTTCTTTTATCTGTATGTGCATGTTAGTTATTTTATGTTGATTGGATAACCCTTTGCTTATTTTTCCAGAAATTATCCAGCCAAGCTCCGTGTTGGATGCAACATGACCACTCATCGAAGGATGTTTGATGATACCATTCAGAATGATTTCTCCGTGTACTTCCGATCCTAATACAACATCTATAATTCCAGGTTCTCTGTAGTTTGGATCAGCCAAAGGTAAGTGTTGAATTTCTGGCCAGTCTGGTGGTGAAGTATCTTGACACGGTTGAAATGATGTTACATTTTTCATCGCAAATGCCTCAACTGGCACAGAATAGTCAGGGTTGTGTAGGGACCCTAACTCAAAAGCCACTATTTTTGTTATATCAGTTTCTTTGTCTCCGATTCCCGAAACTGTGCCCCTCGCCGCTAAGCCTTTCAGGCGGAGAGCTTGTGCAGTAGCTTCTCTTATAAATGAGCCCTCGGATCCTGGGTCGATAAGGGCTCGGGCGATTTGTGAGTAGCCAGTAGGCGACTTGATTTTGACCATAGCAGTAGCTAGTAGTCCCTTGTTGTATAGAAAAGTCTCTTTTGAGAAATGAGCTGCAACTTTCACCTCTTGTTGCTTGCTCGACTCAGTTACTCCAGTAGGAGTATTTGTAGATCTCGTAGACTCAACAGTAGCTGAATCTTGAATTGGTGTTCTCTCGAAGTGCAGCAGCGAGTGATGTCTCTTGCCGCAGCGACGGCAAGATGAAGATGTGCGACAATTCTTTACAGAGTGCGTGGGGGACAAGCAGTTGAAGCACAGGCCCGTTGATTGTACATACTCAGCTCTCTTCTCCGGGGTCTGCGTTGCAAATTGCTTACACTGGTACAGCGCATGTTGTCCTGAACACATGATGCAGTTTGAATTCTTCTTCTCTTCCTGAATGGATGAATGAAATGATCTCGCTTTTACGCTCGGCTTGTTTGTATTGTTTTGTGGTTGTGCTCTGGGTGTAGATTTAACGGTTGGTTCAATCATCTCGAGGGTTCTGAATCGCATTTCTAAGAACCTTTTAAGTTGAGGCCAGGTAGGTAGATTATCTGCGGACTCGTCACTTTCTCGGCTCACCTCTAACTCCCATAACTTTCGTGACTCTGTGTCTAATTTTGACACAACTAAGAAATTGATTATTGTATCCCAAGAGGTTGTACCAACTTCAATGTTCTCTAAGGCCTTTAGACAAGCAGATGTTGTATCAAGTATCTGCTTCAAAGCTGTCGGTGACTCAGTAGTAATAGCTTTCTGCGTAAACAGACGTTTCATAATCTCGTTCGCATTGAAGCGCTTGTTGTTATATCTCCGAACTAGCATACTCCATGCTTCTTGATAATTAAGTTCTGTTGTCGTCAGGTTCTTTAGCAGGACTTCCGCTTCGCCCGTCAAGCAGCTCTTCAAGTAATGCAACTTTTGCACTGCGCTCAAACTCGCATTCTTATGTATGAGGGACTCGAACATGTCATGAAAGGTTTGCCAATCTTCGTAACCACTGGAGAATTTAGGCAGATGGATTTGTGGCAGCTTGACTTCACACGTTGTTCCCGCAGGAGAAGTAGTGAGACTCGTACCAGAGGCGCAAGCAGCAACGGTAGGTAGTTGGCGTACTTGTAAGTCATCCTTAAGCTTTGTTTTATATTCCGTGTAAATCTCTTCCACTTTTGAGTATATGTCTTCAGAAAAATATTCGAGTTTGATTTTATCCGACTTCTCTAATGACGACGCTATCTCGTTGTGGCCATCCAAAAAGGCGTTCCACAATTGATCCAGGGATTCTAATTTGGTTTCTACATAATTTGCGGTAATTCTCTCTTTAGGCGACTTTTTATAGTTAGTGTGGGCCTTAATTACGCGATCAACCAAATCTTCCTGTCTGCGAAGGCGTGACTTCAAAGTTTCAGCCATTGTGACACACTTGTGAAATTTTCAATACTAAACTTCGGATTTTTCTAAGTCCCAAATGTTTGGATGCAAAATATTCTAAGTGTTTGAAATTTTGACACTTGTAATTTTTTCGGGATTTGAACTTCGAATTTTTCTAAGTCCCAGAAGTTTTGATGCGAAATATTCTAAGTGTTTGAGAATTTAACACTTGTAATTTTTTCGCGAATCGAACGTGATTTTTTTTCTAAGTCTTTTTGCACTGTTCACTTTGTTCACTGTACTCACGATTACTCTATGTCCTTAGTCCATTCCACGGGTTTCGGCACCATTATGTTGGGGGAGATCACTTCAATGAAACACTTTTTCACACTGCACTATTTATTTACACTACACAATTCACTTATATTACTACACTGTTGAAAGAACTTCTTTTTTAACACATTTTAAACTCATTTTAGAACTCTTCTTAAACTCAAACTATAATTGACTCGACATTTTGCTTACAAATCTCAACTAGCCTGCTTTAGCGTGTGTTAAAAATACTACTAGCGCCATCTAGTTTTTCTCCGCGTAACTACAGTTTGTTGAACTGAGTACTCTGTTTGGACAGCTGCGCTGTGGGATGTGAGGGCTATATGCGCTAATGCAAGTGCGGCGAGCTGGCGGCCACTTGGCACGCGCGCGGCGTTACCGCGCTGGCACATCTTGCTGCACATTAACTGCCATCAAACCGGATGTCGTACGCTACATTATGAACAGACAATAAAACCTACAGCATAGTGCTTAAAATTTGATTTAAGTGCAGCGTTGGCTCCGGATCGCAATACAAATTAACCGCATTCACACAACTTTAACTGTTTGGTCACGATACATAGGTTTACGGTAGTAACATCGATTACAATTTTCTGTAATTTAATTTTAATTACGAAAACAAAAGTTTGTTTTAAGGTTAGGTTGAAACTTGAAATGTAAACATTGGCAATGCGTGCATGCAAAAAGTCATACCACCTTCCGAACTAATCCGAAGATTGTATCTCGGCCGACGGCGACCCTCTCGCACACACTCAGCGCGTTAAAAGATAGGACGACAAGGATAGTCAATTATGTTTCGTACGAAGTAAAAAGAATATGTAAAAATCGACGACAATATTTTTTGTTGACTGTTAGTTGATATTAGATAATATTTTTAACATCTAGTGATTACAAAACATTTATACAATGTTAAATCTTAAAACAGTAGTAGGTACTTAGTTTCTTTCTATTTATATATATATATAACTAGTATTTTTGGGGCCGCCAAAGCGGCCCTGCGTGTTTTTGGGACTGTGTTGGACTTTTAATTTTTTTTTATAAGAAATAGTATTTGTACCTATTGCATAAAAAAAAATTGGCGCTAGAAAAAGGGTAAAGAGATAAAATGAGGTAATAAGTGGGCTGAGGATGATGATAATAAAAGATAATCTGTGACTTTGAATGACCAAGGCAGTCGAATGCAACTAAATCTCCATATGGGTTTGAAAACGCAAACTTATCATCAATCTCGGTAGGTTAGATATTAAAAAAAAACTCGTGTCCAATTTGTTTAGGGCTGTAGATGATGATGAAACATTTTGTCAAAATGTCTCGAAGCTGTAAAAAATCTGTGACTATCAAACGGATAAAATACATGTACAGATTGAATGCAGTAGAAAGTTGGTTGAGGATGATGATGATTTTGCATAATCCGACACATGCCACCAGTTCTCATCATATTTAGTTCAAGCACCAACCCGCAATCTCTTATAGTTTTCGAGATCCCTTTGGTACTCCAAGGTCAATTCCACTTATCACCAACTTTTCATTTATTCTATACATTCTGGACCCACAAGGGTAAAGAGATAAAATGCGGTAAAAAGTGGGCTGAGGATGATGATGATGTTGTTTGATTATCTGTGACTTTGAATGATCTCGGTAGTCATATGCAACTTTATCGTCATATGGATTTGGAAACGCAAACTAATCATCAAACTCGGTAGGATATAATGTATTGAAAAAACTCGAATCCAATTTGTTTAGGGCTGTAGATGATGATGATTAAAAATGTAGTCAAAATGTCTCGAAAATGTAAAAAATCTGTGACTATCAAACGGATAAAATACATATAGGTACAGATTTAAAGTAGTCGAAAGTTGGCTGAGGATGATGATGATTTGGTATGATTCAAAACATACAACCAGTTCTCATCATATTTAGTTCAAGCATTCACCCGCTATCTCTTATAGTTTTCGAGATCCCTTGTGGTACTCCAAGGTCTGATGGTCAAAACGATGGTGATACTCAGCCTTCAGCATATGTAATAGTATTGCATTAAAAAAAATTGGCGCTAGAAAAAGGGTAAAGAGATAAAATGCGGTAAAAAGTGGGCTGAGGATGATGATGATGTTTGATAATCTGTGACTAAGAATGACCAAGGCAGTCGAATACAACTAAATCTCCATATGGGTTTGAAAACGCAAACTAATCATCAATCTCGGTAGGTTAGATATTAAAAAAAAACTCGTGTCCAATTTGTTTATGGCTGTAGATGATGATGATGAAACATTTTGTCAAAATGTCTCGAAGTTGTAAAAAATCGGTGACTATCAAACGGATAAAATACATATACAGATTTAAAGTAGTCGAAAGTTGGCTGAGGATGATGATGAATTGGTATGATTCAAAACATACAACCAGTTCTCATCATATTTAGTTCAAGCATCCACCCACTATCTCTTATAGTTTTCGAGATCCCTTGTGGTACTCCAAGGTCTGATGAGGTAAAGGTCAGAGTGATGGTGATACTCAGCCTTCAGCATACGTATTAGTATTGCATTAAAAAAAATGCCGCTAGAAAAAGGAAAAGAGATTAAATGTAGAAATTTTTGAAATTTGTATGAAGACATTTTTTTTGTATGAGAGCAACTTTTTTTTGTATGATTGGTAACATGTAAGCAGTTCTCATAATATTTAGTTCAAACACCAACCCGCTATCTCTTATAGTTTTTGAGATCCCCTGGGGTACTCCAGGGTCTGATCGGTCTGAAGGTCGGTCTCCAGCCTCGTATCACCTTCACTTAGACGTCGCAAGTACTGCAGTTCGGCCTTCGGCCTCACCGCAGCACTTGCTCTGTCGTTTTGTTCGTCCCTAGGAAAATGTATGGTATTTGTATAAAGAAATTTTTTTTTGTATGAAAGCCAAAAAAAAATTGTATGATTGGTAACATGCAAGCAGTTCTCATCATATTTAGTTCAAACACCAACCCGCTATCTCATATAGTTTTCGAGATCTCTTGTGGTACTCCAAGGTCTGATGGTCAAAGTGATGGTGATACTCAGCCTTCAGCATATGTATTAGTATTGCATTAAAAAAATTGGCGCTTGAAAAAGGGTTAAGAGATAAAATGCGGTAAAAAGTGGGCTGAGGATGATGATGATTTAGATAATCTGTGACTTTGAATGATCTCGGCAGTCGTATGCAACTTAATCTTCGTATGGATTTGAAAACGCAAACTAATCATCAAATTCGGTCGGATATATATAAAAAAAAACTCGTGTCCAATTGTTTAGGGCTGTAGATGATGATGATGAAACATTTGTCAAAATGTCTCGAAATTGTAAAAAAACAGTGACCATCAAACGGATAAAATGTATATACAGATTTGATGTAGTCGAAAGTTGGCTGAGGATGATGATGATTTTGTATGATTCAAAACATACAACCAGTTCTCATCATATTTAGTTCAAACACCAACCCGCTATCACTTATAGTTTTGAGATCCCATGGGGTACTCCAAGGTCTGATGACCAAAGTGATGGTGGTACTCGGCCTTCGGCCTCGTATCACCCTCACTCAGACGTCGCATGTACTGCGTCTCGGCCTTCGGCCTCACCGCAGCACATGCTCCGTCGTTGTGTTCATCCTAAGTCTTTTGTATGAAATTTGGATGAAGACATTTTTTTGTATGAAAGCATTTTTTTGTATGATTGGTAACATGCAAGCAGGCAGTTCGGCCTTCGGCCTCACCGCAGTACTTGCTCCGTCTTTTTGTTCATCCCTAAGAAAATGTATGGGATTTGTAGGAAGAAAAAAAAAATTGTATGAAAGGCAATTTTTTTTGTATGATTGAAAACATGCATGCAGTTCTTTCTAATATTAGTTCAAGCATCATCCCCCTATCTCTTTTAGTTTCCGAGATCCCTTCAGTACTCCAAGGTCAGTTCCACCTATCACCAACTTTTCATTTATTCTATACATTCTGGTCCCATCCCTATACATTGGCACCAAAAACGTCAACCCTGCACCCCAGCAACATGGAGATCTACTCCCCACCCCCTCGATAATTTCACATGTATGGCGGCCATCTTTATTTTTTGACATTTCGGAATTTCGATTTCAGTTATGAAATCTGCACCCCAAAATACCCCCGGATGCAAAAAATCAGCCCCCTGCGGCCATTTTGAAAATCGGCCGCCATTTTGACGACGCCATCTTGGATTTTTGCAATTATTTTCAAACGTCCCCCTCGGTCCTCTATGACATTTGGTCGAACACCCCCCCACCTATCTCCAACCGTTCCAGATTAAAACGTATTTGAAATTTGTATGGCGGTCATGTTTTTTTGTATGGCGGCCATCTTGTTCTTTGGATTTCTGGAACCTACAAGCAGTTCCTACCAAAATTAGTTCAAGCACCCCCCCACTAAGTCTCATAGGTTCCGAGATCCCCTACCCTACTCCATGACCAGTTCCACTTTTTCCAAGTTTCGGATTTTTCCCCAGGTCCCATGAACCATACCTATACGATGACATAACACATGTACCCCAAGAAACTCCTTCCTGGAGAACTACTATGTCAGTCAATATGTCAGTCAGTCAGTATGTGTAATTAACTGTACCATTTACTTCATAATTCTATGGCCAATCAGAGCACTTTATTTTAAACATGATAAAAGGGGCTCATTATACATAAAAGTTCATTTTAAAAAATCCAAGTTTAAAATAAAACGAGCCCATTGCATTCCATTCTTAGTAAAAAGGTGCCAATTGTCTATGAAACCACGCTAGAACGGGCTGATCGCAACGTTTGAACAAAGAACGCGCTCATAGTCCGCAATCTTAATTATTGTGTCATACAAGTGTCAGCTGTCAGTTACGCGTCCTTGCAGAAATTTTACGTCGTGGTACATTGTGCGCTATATTTTTGGTTGTTTATTTTAGAATGAGCAATAATAATAGAGATTGTGATGAAAATTACGTTTATAAGACTACCAAAAAGAGAAAATCTCACGGTCGTATGTCTGAAGTGTTGAAAAAGTTAAAATTGTCGAGTCATGAACCTGGTCCACCCTGTGGTTGCAGATTGGGATGTTTCGATAAGATTCCCATGGAATCAAGAACCCAAATTCTCCAGAATTTCAATTTACTAGCATCACATGATGCCCAAAATAGCTATTTGAGTGGATTAATCTCAGTTCTCCCAGTTAATAGGCCGTCCAAGAAAGAAGGAGTATTACATTACGATGCTGTGTACAAGTACAGAGTACTTGCTATGATTGATTCGGAAATAAAAGAAATGACTATATGCAAAAAGGCTTTCCTGTCGATACATGGAATAACGAGAAAAAAAGTAGAATATTTAGTAGCAAGTTTGAAGAAAACTGGATGTGCTGCAGTTGATAAGAGAGGAAAACATAACAGTCATGTAAAACTCAATGATGATGTCAAAAGTTTAATTAGAGCGCATATTAATTCATTTAAAGGTAATGTATAATTTTTATAGAACTATAATAGTTACAATATTTTGTACATTTATTTCTATAAGTAAAATAATATTTTTATCTTTTGTTTTAGGTCGTTCCAGTCATTATAGTCTACATGATTCAAGTAAAACATATTTGCCTGAAGACTTGAATGTAAAAAAAATGCATGCAATGTTCCTTCAAGATAATTAAGGTGTATCTGTATCTGACTTTCCTCTAGTGTTTAGTACTTAATTTATTTATTGCGCAATGAATATTCGAATTTTAATGATTTATATCTGCTTTATAGATTCTATTATGGATTCAATACCGTTTTACTATTAGTAGGTAGTATTTTACTATACCTAGCCTATTTGCAAAGCAAATCTTATAATTGTAGAATCTCTACTCTAGTTTCTACGCTAAATCGCGATTTTTAGCGACATTTTAGTATTTTATAATTGTTGGTTTTAGTGGTTTGGGTAGGTATAATTTTTAGTAGGTATATTCATGATTTCCAATAGGAACATTTTTGTGAGTAGATACAAAGCTAGAAAACATGTGAACTTATGGATTATTTTATAAATTTTACAGTAGGTAGGTAGGTAGGTATTTCTCCGTTTTCCGAGTGACTCTCTATAGAAATTGACCACTAATTCGAATGAGACTGAATACGATTAATTCATATGTTCTTATAAGATCGATTAAATTTAAAAACTATATAAGATTTAAACGATTTTTCAAATGTTCTTATAAAATGCGTGATATTTTTGAGTCAAATTCGTAGGTACCTGCCTAGGTACGAAATTCATGACTTACAAATCTAATCTCGAATAAGGTACCTTCGGATGAGATGGTTAGGTACCACATTGATAATAAATGATGTTAAGACCTTAATAGTTATTAATTAAATCGTATTATTTCATTAATTCCTGTAGGTACCTAGTCTCTATCGCACTTAAACGCTTATTTACAATTTCCGTAACAAGCCTACCCAAGAAATTTAGATATTTCTCCCTACACTATATAATTTACTCGTCAAATTATCCCTACATAAATGCAAAAAGAACACCAACCTGTTTTAGCGATGATAATTCCACCACACAAATGCATCGAAGATCTCCACAAAACACAGCACAACACTAAATATTTCAATTTCCAATAACCACACTATTTTTCGAATGCTTTCAAAAACACTGAACCGATCACCGAAATCCGAATTTCAATTGGTCAATCACCGAACGATTTACGAAACGCGGATTTTCAAAACGGCGTCACAGAGAGGACGTACAACCCGTGCGAGCGACGCCACGCGACTGAAGCGCCGTCGGCTCGGCACTCGGCTCGGTCGGCGGTCGGCGCCGGGCGGTGTGCGGGAGCGGGAGCAAATCGGGAACAAATGGAGGAACCAAAAAACAGCGCTGCGAAATCAGTGCGTGCAATTCTAAATCATTGTTTTCATTGTTCTCTATTGGTTTAGTCATATTGTTGATAACAGATGTTAACATATAAATGTAGTATTACGAGATAGAATGTACCTAGGTGTCCTACCTATTCGTGGAAACGTTATTTCGCCTTCACATGACTGAATACCTGATATTATTAGCTGTTTATGATTTAAGTAGTACCTAATATAATAATAGCTAGATAGGTTTAGGTACTTAGCCAGATACACGTATCGCTAGGTAGGTAGGTAGGTACCTAGGTAGGTTGCCGGACTGTACGGCGTAAAAAATGTACCTAAATAGGTACCTAAGAAGGTATATTGTAAACTTTAAATGTCTTCAAACTTTTACGGTGTTCTTCGTAAAATCATCGCTTTTTCCTACTTCCGGCAATGTATTCTGTGCTTCCGGCGCTTTGTTACTTGTTTTTTTCGGTAGTACCTAGGTACTTACCTAAGTACCTAAGTAGGCTTAAAGCTGGTAAGCTAGATATTTTTCTTAATCGATCTAGATCAGTTAAATAATAGTCTGCTTTATAGATTCTATTATGGATTCAATATCGTGATATGACCGAGTTTTGATACTCTTTTTTTAGTTTTTTTTAAATTGGTATGCACTAGTTAAGTGGCTTTAAAGTAACTGTTTGACTTATTTCATTGTACATGAATGGGCCTAAGAAACTTGAGAAACGTTGAGCAAAAGCCGTCCTACATGAGGGGATAGCGTAGACTTTATCAGTTCTTCTCATATCTTCCTTTTGTTGGGAAGGGATGCAAATATAGATATTCGGCGTGTTGGCGCCCAACGTGGGAGCGGCGGGTCAATCGGCGAACTACGTACTTACAATGTAACGAACGCTTAGTTATTTCACGTGAAAAAACAGCCAAGCTACGAAGTAAAATGTTTAATAACTCACTTAACGCTCGCGGAAACTACGTAATAAATTATTAGGAAATAAAATGGCTTGAAATCGAAACGAACTAACGACCAAATTGAATAAAACTAAAATCGTGTAAAATTGTAGGTACTCACATTTCTGGCGACAACAGGCGCTCCAACAGACTCCGGGCGCATGGAGTCCAGTATCTCTGCGATGGACCGGTAGGGCCGCTGAGGCACGTCGCTGGGGCCTCCGCCCCCGCGACTATTATCCTATGAATATTAAAAAAACGTTATCAAATTTGCAATCAACTTTTAACTAATCTTAAAAGTTGTGAAAACCGTTAAAATTCAAGAATTTATATATCTTACCAAGCAATATTGGTATTCTAGACATTTAGACATTCCAAATTTAAAAAAAAATAATTAAATACTCACAGGATGTAGTAGCGGCATCGATGCCGCGAAAACTTTCAGAAGTTCCAAACTGTCGAAGGAAAATTGGGCAGAGACACCTGCCGAAACGTATTCGCGTAGGCGACTCTCGAACGACTGAGCTGAGTATCGCGCGCCGTGAAGCAGGAAGCCATCGCATCCCTTCCACCAACATCCAGTCGCAGAAAATGTGGGGGCGGACCAATCACTGAGCCAGAATACGCTCCGCCCACTTGCCGCTCACTTTGCGCCACTACAGAATTTAGTCAGAAAACCTTTTAAAGTTATTTAAAACATAACAAATATGTTAATAATATATAAAAGCTTAATTAAATTTGTTTCTCTTATCTTTAATGTTTGTAGGTATCATATTAAACACCAAAAACCATAATTGAATTTGATTTCAATTTAGGAGAAGATTTCCGGTTACGGTATAAGACCGGAAATAATCTTGTAGGTAAATTCAAATCCAATCTGATTTAATATAATACGAACGTGAAACAGAACTATTATGGCAATAAATAGAATAGTAAACTATCGAGAGTGTTAGAAAGTTTCTTTAAAACTTGATATAATGTAAGCTACAAGTGGAGGTTTGATGGCGCATGCTCAAATCAGACGCTCAATTTATTGACTTGCAACGCTATGATTCTTTAAAACTTTTAACAGGAAGTCCACAAACAAAGTGTTGATAATTTTATTTATGTAGATTCTAAAACATTTATAATTTCTTTATAAAAAAATACTTCATTCGTTATTTCTTTTTAATAATTATTCCTCGCTTTTTAGTATTTTTTAATCAGGCGTTGCTCGCTTTTTTGAGCCACGTGTTACGGCAAAAGATCTTTTGGATTGATTGGCTCTACCAAACAGAAAATAATAATTATAATCGATTCAAAGATAATCATAAAACAGTAACAGTAAAAGCACTGTTACAGAACTCGACACTTAAACAAATACTTATTATTTTTTTGTTTTATTCCGAGAGTTCTCACGTAAAATTAAAGAGGCATATTAATTAAGTAATATATACTTAATTAATAGAGGCATATTAATTAAGTAATAATAACATAAAACCATTAATCTTATAAAAGCTTGAATGTGTTTATGTTCGTTTATTTTTCACGTTCAAATGCCTTAACCGACTTGGAAGTAATTTGGTATGGAATTAGGTTAGGCCCTGACACATAGGTTAACTTTGACCCTGTATTAATGTGGGTAACACCGCGGTGCGCAGCTAGTATGTAGATTAATAAAACACATACATATAATCAGTACTTTTTTTATCTATTTCATTTTATAAACTTGTTTAACATAAACACAGTTTTGAACCCGATCAAGATGTGCCTTCCTTCCTAAACAACTTTATAATTCAAATCTTTCTGCAGATTCAACGAAGTCGATCTATTGACAATAATTTTTATTAATTGGTACTACATGGACCTCAGTGAGGTCGTCAAAAATGTACATATGCTTAGATCTTTAAAACTACACAACGGTTTGATGCAGGTTTTCGTAATGGATAGTGATCTAAGAAGGTTTATGTGCGTAATTTTGCTGCTAAGCCACGGGCAAAAACTAGTAAAACATAAAATAGTTCATAGTTTATTTATTAACATTTCTAATATTTGAAATTGTCTGCGAGTTCCAGAACGTGATCGAAGAAAAGGAAAGCTGGTTGGAGACACCTTCGTGCAGTCGAAGTAGAGAGGGTGCCTGCTGCTACGTCGTGAGAGGAGCAAGCTGCTACGTCATGAGAGGAGCCTGCCGCTACGTCGTGAGAGGGCAGAGACACCACGACACACCGACGAGCAACGGGGCGGGATCAACCACGGGCTTCGCACACCACGTACTTACAAGGTCACGTAGTCCTTTATTTTCTTATAACGATTTTGCTAAAATAATTAATATTTTCTTGTAACGATGTAATGAAATAATGCCGCAGAGCATTTTTCGGGCAAAAATCAGAGAATAGATATCTGGTAGTAGTAGTAGTCGGCGAATGAGTTGCGATATACATTGGATGAGACTATAGGAGATCAAACTATTTATTTTTTCAGTTCAAGATTACAGGTATTGGCCAAGATTTTGTTGGACAGTCCAGTAATTTTATGTTGTTTCTATATCTGAGATGAGTGGCGGGTAAAGTAAGGGTAAAGTAAGGGTACTCTTACACTATTAATAAATAAATATTTTTCTGGTGTAACATCTAATAATAAATCTCATTTTTTTGTCATTTCATCAAAATTAAAAGCCATGAAAAGTTTTAAATGAAAACTTAACATTTCATGTGTTTCAAGAATTGTTATACAATAATAACATGACCACTGATTTGGGTAGTCTCCTATAGATATCTACGCCACAGTAGCATTCTGCCATAAAAAATTTGTCAATTTGTTATATAAGTAATATATCCGTTATCTAGTACCCACGACACAAGCGTTTGCTTAGTGTTGGGCTAGATGGCGCTGTGTGCAATGTCCCGGAATATTTATTTACTTATATATTTATTTCTTGTTTCTTTTTAACGAGAAAGAAGGTATTATGTGAACTTTTAATCAGAGATTTGACCTCACAGGTATAGGTAGGCACTACCAACCTACTAAGAAATCATAAAGCCCTATGATAAGTTAATAGCTTAAGCTCAGAGTTAATTACCTATTACTAGGCTTAATAGATAGGTACCTAAGTACAATATGTACTTACCTAGCTTGTCCATACTTAGCATTCAGTATTTATAGCAAATATAAGTTGGTAGGTACATTAGGAGTTAATACTTAAGTCTAACCTTTAATGTTAAAAAGTCCTACTTGGGCATACAATTAAGTAGGTATGTCTAATTTACAGTTATTTGAATAACATCTTTGGAAATGTCTATTATATAAGCTTAGGTAAGTAGGTACTATAGTTACCTTCAAATGTTGCGATAAAAAATAACATAAAAGACATCCCTTGGTTTACCAAATTCAACCAAAATTGATACAGCATCTAACTATGCATTTATTTCCAGGTGATGTGACCAGGCAAAGGGAAAGTTCTCGAAGAAGCCAAGATCACATCATCCATTCCATTTATTTACCATATCAATTTAATTGCAATCTAATTGTTGGTTATCTACCTACCTATTTAATTGTAAAGTTACAGATTATGAAAAAAAGTCTAGTTATGGAGATTCATTCTGTGTTTTAAACCTACCCCTGGGCACAGTCCACAACTGTAGGTATATAAATAGTTACTTATTTACTTTAAAAGATTATTAGAAAATTATAATTAGGTTAAAAAAAACAATCAAGATTAAGATATTAGCTTATGAGAACACTTTATTAGATAAATAAAGTTTATACATACTTACTTGAATAAAAATTAATAAATTAGATAATCAGTCCACTATTGTTCTCAAAATTCTCAGAAAAAAACTCTCTTGAAAGTTGAGGTGAGCTGGAGAATGTTCAAAGTCATGCAGGAACATCAGTAGGTATAGATAGTGAGACACAGTTACACTAGAAGCAGGCTTCCATGGATTTTCAAGTTTCCTTAGAGTGACATTATTCTGTACTAAATAAGTAATGTTTCATTTGAAGTAAACAAGATAGGTAGGTACCTAAGGAGTTTATCAAATAAAATTCTGCCTGTCATCAATGCTAGTTGGTTTATTTTTCCTAGTTTTTCTGCTCTGCTTTGGTGGACTAACTATGTACCTACATGAAGGTAGAAGCTATCTATTAGACTCAAAGTTATTTATGTAGAACAAACCTAAATTTTAGCAAAAGAAAATAAAACATTGTAAATGATCTCATTCTTGATGACATTGTTGGCTACATACAGAATGGCAAGAACTGACTAAAAGAAAGGGTTAGAAGTGGTCATCATTATTAGCAGATTCTAGTAGATTCTGCTTGAACATAGCATATAATAATTGTACCTAAGTAAGTAGGTACTTACCAGTGCTATATATACTTTTATCGTTTAGCCACCATCCTTGCCTTCTTTGAGGTTATTTGAAGAGGTAATCTATTTCATTATTTTAACAGGAAAGTAATTTCTGATGAGATGATATAGGTACAACTCAATACCTACAGCAGTTATGTACTGAACCACACGAAACCTAACAACGCGTGATACTTAAGCTCCCTGGTGATAAGCATTACCATGGATAAATTGGTATTTTCATTCATTATATCGCTGCATCAGGTTCCAAATTGATTTTGTAACGCAGACTAGTTAGAAAATGATACCTAACCTACGCGTTCGAGTTGAGAATAAAGATGGCGTAACCAAACCAAAATAAATCCAAAACGAAATCGGATATCCTATCCGTACACAAAAATTAAGAAAATTTTAAACACTCCTACAAGCAAACAAGCACCCAGTAGATCTAGACACCTGTTTTTAAATAAGTAAGCAGGTACGATAGCTCTCGCCAGATTGGTACTGCGTGAGAATAGCCAAAACAAACAAACTATTACTTATTCCATGGCTTCACGCAGTTTACTACATTGATAAAAACCTAAACACATTGACAGAATTTCTACTCACACACAGAAAATTTTATATATTTTCAAAGAAAAGGGATATTGCCAGAATACAGAAAATATTAGCGTTCAATCAAATTAAAGACAAGTATTGAAGCAAGTATTCGAGTTTTTCGACATCTACGGAAATAGTAGTACAGATGACAAATATTTTCAAATTTTTCATTGATTTCTTGATAGAATGAACTAAACCGTATATTTGTTGTCTGTTTAGAATGAACAAAATGAACGTTGTTATGAACATGTTCATTCGCGACTGCGTGAAAATAACTGGTCCGAAATAAATCGATGAAAATTGAAAACAGGAAGGAAAGGAGTACAGTACACGAAAACAGATTTCTAGAAACAATTACCGATACGATAAATTAAGGCCTTTCTTAAAACTGCTTGGGATCAGAACATTATAACATGGTGGTTCCTAGTCCATTTGTTTATTGGGCACAAACGGAAAACATAGTTACTCTACGAGTTGACTTGAAAAATGTAAGCAGTCCCGACGTCGATGTAACAAAAAGTAACATCAAATTTTCTGCCCAAGGAACCGGCGCTCGAGGACTGTGCCAGTATGAGTTTAAGCTGGATTTCTTCGACAATGTGGAAAGCGTGAGTCTTTCTTAGAAATATATCGAATAATTTAGAAAGTCACATAAACCTTCCCCCTATCTACCGGTTTAATAGCCATTATCTTATATAAATTACCGAACTTATCTTTTTAATCATTATCAGCATTTATCTTTTACCCACATAAACCAACAGCTTATTGATGTGGCCACCTTAGGTAAGATAACATATAAGAATTAAATATTTTATGTAATAATGTTTTATTGTTGTTCACCTTGTACAAAGTTGAGAGATCATTATCATTTAATTTTGAACTTTGCCTTTATTGTGTTATTTACTTTTGTCATTGAACTCAATTCTATGATGCACTGAAATACATACATACTATATAATAATAAGATCTTTCAAATAATTGGCTTGCCTCTTAGGCAAATTGGAATTATATATACTTTCATCAGTTATTTTTAAATATGTTAAACTCTGACCCTTTTCTGTTAATTTGCATACAATAAATGACTACCCTGAATGTTTATTCAATTGCTATTGTTATAGTAAGAAATATGTACATATAACCTTTGTATTAAAATTTACCTTTACTTCACCTTTTATATGACCTTTTATGAAAGATAAATATCTTTACATTCAAACCAAACTAATATCGAAATTGAAACATACATGTGTATTGACAATGCTCTTTTTTTTTCTCAGGAACAATCAGATAATCAGACTACTGTGAAAGTGCATGAAAACAGAGTAGATATCCTCTTGCAGAAGCAAAAACAGGCTTGGTGGCCGAGACTCACAGCTCAACCTCAGAAACCTGCTTGGCTCAAGGTACCTAATGTTCAATGTGGTTGTCAAAGAGTATCTTAGATTATGAAAAGTTTCGTGAGAAATTCATATCAATATGTTACTATTATAGTTTTCACTCACATGTAGTTTTGCATATGTTGTTATGTGTTTCGGGTGAATGAAAATGGGTGTAAAGAGTATCTTGAGGTTTAAATAAACTATCAGAATAGTAGTGTTACCTATCAGGAAAATAAATGTTAAAAAAGATTTTGAAAGTTGTGACACCAGCCAGAGAACCATACTCTCATATGAATTTACTTATAATACTTCCCTATTAGAGATTTTAGCCATTCTTAATCCTAAGGATGATAATGAACACTATCAAAACACCTACATAAAAAGAGAAATATGCATAGGTAAGGAGTTATGTACACCAGTCAAACTTAATGTGTGGGCACAGTAACAATAACTAGTAAGTTGAATCAAGTGTCAAATAAAAACACAGATCTTTTATGATAAGGAAACAAATGTGATCAAACATTTGTATAGTTTTTCAAAATAAAAATTAGCTTACACAGATTAAATAATTACCAAGTAAAATAACAAACCACATACTAAGTAAACTTGTTTTTACTGTCATATTTTATTGTCTTTATTATTTATGACAGTCATTAAACTGGTTGAGACTTGTGTAAGTCCTTGTTTTAAGACTATTAAAATGCTGTTATGATGCTTAACTAGATAAATTAAAATATAATAAGTTTTAAAGTAGAACCCATATTTTTTTTTTCACCAGCAAGGTGAATTATATAGTCGAATTCACATACATACATACTTTTTTATTAATAATATGTTAGCATTTGCCTGTAACTTGCTTTATAATCTAGCATAAGGTATACTCACCAAAAACATAATAATTTACTCGCTGTTAGAAGATCAATTAATTATTATTAATAGTGTTTAGCTGTTTGTTATAGAAATTGGCAACAATTATGCCAAAACCTATGTGGTTTGAAAACACGCCATTGAGTTTTTTTTAAACTAGACTGGCTCACACTTGACTACAACTCACCTGATGTTAAGCAATGATATAATCTACGATCTAGCGCGGTTGCCTAGAAGATACCAATTCACTCTCAACTTGAAGACCAATTAATTTTAGTTCCAGGGGAATAGAGATTCCGGCTAGGAGGTCCACAGTTTCCCATAAAAGTCAAAGCAAAACGCTTGGTGTGAGTCTTTGGTACAACTGTATATTTGTTGGCCACACTCATAAATTTTAGTTACATGTAGCCGACAATAATGTATTTAGTATAAATGCTATTTTTATTTACAGATAAATTTTGACTTGTGGCGGTCGGAAGACGGTTTGGACAGTGACGAAGAGAAACGTGACGTCATGAAGGACTACCCAGGAATGTACGACAAACTGCATAAAGAGGAGATGGGATATAGGAAAGGTAGGTAACATTTCACTAACATCATAAAGACAAAAGTTTGTGATTTTTTTTTCTGCTTTACATTCAATTCACTTGACTAATTTTGATATAGAGATAGATTAGTTCCTGGATACTTTTATCCCATTGGGTACTATTATCCCAGTTATTAAAGCTGGTGTTACCATGGGGCGCCCCTAGTAATATTATAACAGCTAAAGTTACTAGACCACATTTGAACTATCACATTGAACACTGCAGTATTTCTCTATTCACAACTTTAACACTGATTTTAGAATCATATGTTAAACAGTGTCAGTGAAAAACAACTCCAGAATGACACAATAGGTACTTATTTTAATGCAGTAATGTCTCAAATGCCTTTAGCTACACACAAGGTTTTAAAATTAATAAACAATAATATAAGTACATAAAATCATCTGTCTCACTTTCCAGAAGACTACAAAAAGGTGTACCTGATAATCTACAACCTGTTCCAATTTGTGGGCTACATGTATGTGCTGTGTGTGATGGGTGTGCGCTGGAGCAAGCTGGAATATGACTCGGTGGCAGACACCTACCAGCATGTGGGACATGCTGTCAAGTTCCTGCAGCTCATGCAGTACTTGGAGGTCATGCATCCGCTGTTTGGGTACACTAAGGTATGTACTCATCATCATCATCATCAGCCTAATGGGACCCACTGCAGGGTACAGGCCTCCTCCCTCTTACGCCAATACTCCCAGTCTTGCGCTCTTCTTACCCAGATGTTTCCTTCTATTTTATTTATTTTATGTCGACGCGGTCAGTCCTTGGATGGGTGACCGGAAAGTGACAATCCATTTTGCGTGCTTCTGATAACACGTTAAATTGTAGGTCCGGGCTGTTTTTCTAGTACGGCAATCGTTAAGCCATATCAGATGCCTTTAGAATGGCTTGATAAACTCTCGACACCAGAGCTGGCCCCTATCTTTTTGATAATAAGAAGATTTATTTCAATGACTAAAAACATACTTAGCCTAGTATACATAATTTTATTTGTACATAATAAAAACAAGTTTGGTTGATAGTAAACAAAAAGAAAAATTACTATACAACCCAAACTAACAAAACTGCAATTTATAATGGACAAGGAATCCTAAACCTGCTGCTTCAAATTATATCTAATATTATCAACACTAAATTTATACAGAGAGAAAAAAATCTAAGTAGTATGTTGGCCCCTGTGCTTAAATGGTTAAACTGATTTGAACAAATTTGGCTTGGAGATTGATAAGACTCAATATTAATAGACAGGCTCCTAAACAAATAAATAAATGTGGCGTCATTATTATAATAAAAGTGCTTTAATACTGTCTTTTGTCTTCGTGTAATTCAATGAAAATTATATACAATGTATGTACATTGTTATGATACTGAAATTGCAGGGCTCCCCGCTGGTCCCGTTCCTGCAGGTGAGCGGGCGCAACTTCGTGCTGTTCATGATGATAGAGGCGGAGCCGCGCATGCAGACCAAGCCTGTCGTGTTCTACCTCTTTATCATGTGGAGCATGATTGAAGTTGTCAGGTGAGGCTACTTGACTGTTTTCATTATGACTGGCCCGTTAGCTTAGTTGGTAGTGGCTCTGCCTTCTAATCTAGGGTTGCAGGTTCGATTCCCGCATGACACACGTAAATATGATTTTTTAAATCTATAATTACTTGTGTTAAGTCTGGTCGTTTCTATGTAGATATATTAAATATATATTTGCAAAAAAAATATAAGTATTATATCAAGTACATATTAAGTATTCAACCACTAGGTAACCTTTTATTATGCATGATAGGCTTACATTTGGTCTCAACTTGGTAGTAAGCAAAATTGTGACCTGCTATCTAGCGCCCTTGTCTAAAAGAAACCGATTAACGCTAGACTTGAAGACTGATAGATATAGTGAACAAGCAGAATGTTTGAAAGTGTAACATAACTGATACCGCAGGCACTTCTGCTATTTTAAATTCTTAGTAGTTTAGCTTTTAGTTAGTACTAATTGACTCGGCGAACTCTGTTCCGCCTTAGAGGCAATAAATAAGCAGATTTTGGATTTTATACAATTCCATAAAAAAAAACAGAATAAAAAGTATCCTATGTCTGTGTCTGCCTGGTTCTGAGCTACCTCCCCACCAATTTTCTCAATCTGTTCAGCCGTTCTTGAGTTATAAATGGTGTAACTAACCCCACTTTCTTTTATAAAATATATATATTATAGTATTATAACATTAAAAAATATAAATTTAATGTTTAGGCCTGAACAAGCACTTAATTTACAATTGTTTAATTTCAGGTATCCCTTCTACATCTCTCAACTGTACAAAAAGGAGTTCTACATCCTGACATGGCTTCGCTACACAATGTGGATACCTCTCTACCCCTTCGGCATAGTCTGCGAGTCCATCGTAATACTCAGAAACATACCATACTTCGAAGAAACCCAGAGATTCACAGTCTCCTTACCCAACGAGTGGAACTTTGCCTTCCATCTGCCAACTTTCCTGCGAGTCTATCTGCTAATACTCACATTCCCTGGAATGTACTTTGTGATGTCTCACATGCATAAACTCAGAACTGTCAAGTTAAAACCAAAGGTTGTTATTAAGAAAGTTAAGTAAGTTTGTAACTTGTAAGGCTGAACATTTAGTGTGGTGTTAAGTTGATAAGTATTCTGTTATTGGGTAACTGTGTTTTTTGTTTTTTTTTTTCGATCAATGCAGTGTAGCACTACACTACATTTATTCACACTTCAGGTGATTTAATGCTCAAATGCATGGCTGTCTAGAGAAAAAAAACCTGAGATACTTTAGCGCTTAGCACATTTCTTGTGTCGTCTTGGCAGTGCTAGGCGGCTAAATGAATGGCCCAAATTATAAAATAAATAAATATTCCGAAGATTGCGCACAGCGCCATCTAGCCCCACACTAAGCTTACGCTTATATCATGGGTACTAGATAACGGACATAATACATGTATACTTTTTTTTTGTAAATAATACTGGTCGTTCTTATGTATAGTAAATACATAGGAACGACCAGACTCAACACAATTGTAAGAGATTTACACAAATAACTCAAAATACGCTTTCTTGATCACAGTTGTCAATGTCTGAATGCTAACTGTAGCTAGTTATTGGGTGTAGTTTTTTTATTAGTGATTGCAAGGTGTGTTACATAGGATATTGTAAATAAGCTTCCTTGTATTATAGGGTTTTTGTTTATTCAAATATTTTATCTGAAAAACTGTCCAGAGATTCCTTACATGAAATACACTTGATTTTTTTTTATTTTTGCTGCCAATGATAAGACCTACAACTTTTGTTTCTGATTGTTTTTCTGACAGTTTTTTAAGATTACTCTCTTGATGTAAATTACTGAGTCTTTATTTTCATAGAAATTATATTGAGATTAAGCTTGATGATTAAGTATAAGCCAGATTGAAGGTGTTTATAATTTATGCTAACCACACTACAAAAATGTCTTTTGAAGTTTGGCTGTCAAGGATTTATAATTTTATTTTCTTTGAAATTTCCTGTATTGTTAATTTATGATTTTTGCCATAATATTCTTTATTTCGTTACAACATTTTTATATTTCCATGTTATTGAGCTGGTTGAAAAAGTTCAACATGAATTTAATTTAAGTAATTTCTTAGATTATGTTAACATTTTTATACAAAGGTGAAAGTAAATAAATGTTCTTTGTTAAACTACAGTGTTACTTATTCTAAGCCCTAGTCAATGGAATAACATAAACCAAACAGAAATTACTGTAAATTCTGTATTCACATCATAATGAATCTACAACATAATTTTAGCTACTTAAATAAAATCACGGTTTTGATGGTAAGCAATAACAAACTTCTTGTGTTCATTCAGACTCCAGACGGAAGCTGTTTTGTTTCTATCTGTGATTAGGAACCAACTAGCACTATACAATTTGAACTTAAATATGCTGGATATAGTAAACCATCTTTGTACATTACATTTCTTTGCCAAGGTAATTTAAACAATTCTTCGACTTACAGCTTTCAACTGATCACAGATAGAAACAAACTCCTGAATACTTCACCAACACACACTTAAGAGCGGAACTTGATGTATGTGCGGTCATACCACGCCTTGGGGTCTGTGTGTGCATAGAATTCATGGAAGATTGGCTCAACGAGCTTGTCTGATGGGACCAGCTTGTAAACAGGCTCCCCATAGTAGGTTCCCACCTGGAAAAGAAAGGATATTATATATAAAATGATATTATAATATTTTCAGCTGCTATACTTAGCTATTGATCCAAATAAATTCTATGAACAACTTTAAAATGCTGACACTAAATACTTGTCTTTGATTATATTATTACATAGGATTTTATAATTTATTTTATATTCATGACAACTTTATGAAAACCATTGTCGAGGAGAAGCTAGATCCTCGTGCCTCTAGCGGAAGAAGGAAGAGGAAGGCCAAGAAGGACATATATCAATCAAATCAAAGAGAAGGCAAGCATCATGTCATATAAGGAGGTCAAGGAATTGGCCGAAAATCAAAGCGAATGGCACATACTCCACAGAAGAGCAACACTCTAAAATTTTTAATGAATGAATGATTTTATAGTTAAATCAAAATTTCAAAAGTAAAACTATTTACTCACATATTTTATACAATTTCTTTATTAACACTTAACTTTAATTTTATTGACATACACTTCACTAGTGACTCCAGAAAATATTAAGCTATCAAAGGGTGGGGACAGTGTTTACTAGCATAGCATTAAATAAGTACTAAGGCTAAATAAGCAGCAATAGAGCTGTCAGTTACAGCACTAGCTATAAGATTTTGTTCTGTCTTTACTAATGTGTGTGTTGCAATAAAAGATTATATAATAAATAATAATAAAATAAATATTTCAGGACATATCACTCAGCGCCATCTAGCCCCATACTAAGCTTACGCTTGTATCATGGAGACTAGATAACGGATATAATACATATATACTTTTATTTTGTAAATACATACTTATTATACATAGAAACGACCAGACTCAACACAAGTAATTACAATTTTTTTTAAATGTTCATAATTACTTGTGTTTTGTGGGAATCGAACCCGCACCCCTAGATTAGAAGGCAGAGCCACTACCAACTAAGCTAACGGAGCAGTCAATATATATATACATATATGTGATCAATGACATAAATACTGTCTAATTACTACTAAAAAAGTGCTCCTAATTTGTGATTCATGTTAATTCTTTGTAGGCAATCAAAGTGATCATAAAATTGTACATGCTAATTAACTTTTCCCCCACCTTCCATCCAGGAACATCCTTCATAAGTTCTGCCTCAGCGTCCCGGTTCCTCCGGAGTTGCTTCAAGAACTCACGGTCGCGCTCTGCAAGCAACATGGGGTAAATAGCCATCTTGGCCGAGCGCATCTCAATCTCATCTCGGAGGATCTGCTTGTAGTTTATATAGTATAGGTAGATGGCACCAGCTGTCATGCCTAGGTAGCCAGCGAACATAGTATACCCTGAAAGGAAAAAACATTCTTTGACTACAAATGAAAATCATCAGTCTTCACACACTACTTTTCTAAGATCAATAGTCATGTGATTTGTCATAAAAATAGTAGTTATTAAAACATAAAGTCCATTGTACGTGTAAAACTAAAGATGGGTTTAGATAGTCTGAGCTGAGGGCAGGAAAGTCATAGCAATAATGCAGTATGAGACTTGTTTTGTGAACAGATGATCAATGTTTACCATTTTGCACAATGTATTTTGCGTGTGAACCAAGCTTATATCCAGTATCTCTTTTATGATTTTTAATCGAAAATTATGAAAGTTGAAGAGAAATAAAGGCAAAATCCCTACAAATCACTAATTGAAGACAACAACCCTAACCTATACAAACAAGTTATATAATATCTGATAGGCCAAAAATACTGAAACTAATGTTTTACGTACCGCTGAAAAATTGCTTAGCGGGTATCCTTTTGAAAGGAATGGGCTTATAGCCCCCCGGAGGGGGCAAATCTTGTTTTCGGGCTAGCGAAGCAGCCTCAGCCATTTTCGTATTTTGTTGCTGTGTAAAATGTCAATGTCAACGCCCGACATATCGTGAATTTCGTGAATGACAGTAAGATTTGAGCTGCGTTCAAAAATATTTAAAAGAAATATATATATATCAAAATAGCAAAGAAAATCTTGTTGCCAAGACAACACAATATTGCTTGTTTATTAATTTTTAATTTCACATTTCATTGCCTTTTGCCTTCATTTACGCGTATTTTTTACTAATTTCTACGATGCAAGCAAGCCCCAATGCCGATGCTGGAATTCAAGCGGACATACCGGAGCCCTTGCATGATGAATTAGCTGATCCCAAAGACCTGAAAATCAAAGCATGCGATCGCATCAAGCTCTACCCGAAAGTTCCAGTAGAGCCCTCAGCTTACGGGAAGCATAAGAGCTGGAGCCGTCCCTGGATCTTGCAAGATGGTAGAAAGCCTCCGGGGATCGGAAGCGAGATGCGCGACAGTTATAAGACGCCTAAAAAACCGTATCATCATGAAGGTAATGTTGCTATTTTTATTTTGTAGGCGTTATCACGTAGCTCTAAATCAAGACAAGAATTACTAGTCTATCTAAAATAAGCCATCTCTTTTCAGGTATTCGCAAAAGGATGCTAACTGACTTCTACTGGGAGCAGATGCTGGATGAAGTGATTGAAGAGCTGGCCACTTCTCAACCCGTGGTCGAATATTGCACTGAGATGAATGCCAACTATGTGAAGGAGAATTTTGAGCCACGCGACTTGTGCCATACTGCCGATAAAGATGTAATTATAAGAATTTTATTATCTAGAGGACTTTTGTAGACGCTAATATTTTATGCAAATTAGGTATTTTTTCATGTAATCTATTAATTTCTCTATCTCTATATACTATCTAAGTTAGTCCAGCTATTTCAGTGTGATAAAACAACCAACATACTTCTGCCCTACAATTCACATAGCTACTTATATGCATATCTTATTTCAGATGCATTTACGTTATCCTCTGTATGGGACTGGTTCGAGCGCTATCACCTTTTACAGCGAGACTATACAGAAACAGGGCCCGGTAAGACTCCCTAGTCTATTGTGCTTCGGAATCGACTGAAAAGATTAAAATACTCGTACTTTCGGGCAGATACCTACTCTATTACAAGTATAGTAGTCAACAAGCATTGAAAAAAATGGTGCCGCCACTTGTGGTGGATTAATAAATAAATAGAAAATTAAATAGAACAAGTACCTACTACAATTGGTGCTTCCATAGCTGTTTTTCGTGTTATAGGTAGTGTTTCATGTCAACGCACTATACCAATTCAGCATTATACCAATTATAGGTACTGAGTTGGGGCTTTTGGGGTAGACTTATTTATTTATTATAATGTATGTGTGTGTGTATGTTTGCTAAATGTCTGTAAATCTGTCTCAATAAAAGATTTTGTTTTCTATTCTATTCAATTTACAATGGAATTCTTGAAAATAAAATCACCTTATTTTCAGGGAGAGATATTAGAGAAGTTCCGTCGCTGCCAATATTTTACTAGGCCCATGGAGGAGAGATTGGATGATGGATGGGTTTTGTAACTTTTCTATCGTATTGAAATAAAACTGTAGTGTTTGATTGAATGAACAGAATGTTTTATTATATCGTTGTCGTAGGTAGGCATCTATAAAAAAAGTGTTAAAAATAATGGGGGCGCCACTTGTAGAACACTTTTTAAGTGTTTATCATTTAATTCTGGTGATAACATTTCTTATGTTCATACAAAAATAGCCTGAGATAGCAACTCACGAGAAAAAAATTAAAACGTAACGTATAGATGGTATTTTGTATTTCTGTCTAAATCCAGTAGCTGCCGTATTAACAAACAAACTACGTACAAAAACAGAAATAGGAGTACCTACTTTAATAAGAATCAAAATACTTGTGTAAAAGTGTTACATAGGCACAACATCTTTGGTCTCCTAAGATAAATGTTAAATGCTAACCAGGATCTGAACTGCTTCACCTGATAGAACCACCTTATACCTTGGGCTTAGTTTTGCAGACGAGAGGTTTGAATAGGTATCTAGTATACCTACCTACCTTATAATCTACCTACATATCTAGTGTATCTATCCATGTAAGTAAATAATAATAATAAATAAATATTTCGGGACATTGCACACAGCGCCATCTAGCCCACACTAAGCAAACGCTTGTGTCGTGGGTACTAGATAACGGAGTTCACTGTCTTTCATAGTTAGTGGCATACCTACAACACTGTGAAAATGCGGTCTTTAAATCGCTTTTTTGCTAGAAAATTACTCCACAAACCACCTCAAAAGGAAAATGCGAATTCTTCAATGAAGACCCCAACAAATTTATGCATTTTATAATTATTATTATAGTTCATATGCAAAATTCCAAATGGCTCAGGGTCTGATCGGTCGTATAGGTAAAAATATGGACACATTTTATTTGTCACAGGCAGTAAAAGTGTACCATGTTCATAGATGCAGTGTTAAAAGAGCACATCTTCATCGTCCTCGCAGTAGGTGCAGAGGGGCGAGTCCGCGGGCCTGTGCATTATTTGAAGCCCCGGGTGCTGCACGGCGATGATGCTGGTCAGGATCTGCGGCGTGTAGCGCCAGTACACGCACACGCCATCCATGCCCGCTTCACCTGCTCACAAATCATACTATTCATTTATCTAAATGCGTTAAGTTAAATAATAAACTAAAAACTTCTTATGATATTTGTTTTTTTTTTAATACTTAAGTACATATATTATAAAAAAAAAACAGTTGTAAATAAATGAATACGGATCTTAATAAATAAATATTCCGGGACATTGTACACATCGCCATCTACTCCCACACTAAGCAAACGCTTGTGTCGTGGGTACTAGATAACGGATATAATACTTTACTTGTAAGTTTATACACTGTTGTTTGTTTGTTCCGATAACGCCGCTATGGAGCGACGGATCATCGTGATTTTCGTTATAGTGGTAGTATACGAGCCTGGGCGAAACATAGGCTAGGTACTTTTCATCCTGTAACGAAGCGAGCGAAGCCGCGGGCATCCCGATCCATTACCCATTGGTCTGTATTGCGAAGATTTACTTACCGTCCGGTCCGCCATCCCTAGATCTCTGGTGCAACATGGCCAGCCTCTGCCTTCTTACTTTCTTAGCTTTCACCATCTTCAGTCGATGAAAGTCTTCTCTTTCCTAAAGAACATGGTTTGTAAAATAAGTGTGTTAGTAAATATAATTTGATATTTTTTATAAATAAAAAATGTGCTTCCTATACTCAATTGTATCTAAGTATAGCAATCAAAAACGTACCCTTTCATCCATTTCCATCAAAATATAAGCTTCAGTATTCTTCAACTTCGGTATGATGACTTTTTCGATTCCATTTACTTTTCTGAAAATTTAAAATCACATTTTTATATGAAAGGTAATAAGTAGGTACATTTTAATCTCCAATGTATATTTAGGTACATGGGGTGCGTGGATCGGACTACCTTCACGTTGGGTAAGCCCAACTAATTTCATCTCTCCATATGGGGATTTGGGGTAAGTTGGGGAGGCCTGGTGCACCCCGTCCACAGGTTAGTAACTTCCACAGTCCGGTGGATCTTGCTAGCCTGTGTCCAAATGTCCGATCGAGTGGGGGCCCTCGCCTATACCTCTCCTTGGAGAGGGCTGGTGTAGGGCCCGGGGCGTGGAGCTCGCCGCACCTCGCGGTGCAGGTGGAGCTGGGTGCTCGTTCAGAGCACCCGAGGTGGTCGCCGAGAGGCGAGAGGAGTTCGGTGTACCGGCCGAGTAGCGGCGACACGGGAACCGAACTCCGTGCGCAGAGGGCGCATTGGAGGAGGGCGGCCGCTTTGTCGTGCGACTGCCTGACTCCTGGGGGCTCTGGGTGGCAGGTCGGGGAACCTGTTGCCCTAAAATGAGTCCCCACAGGATGCACGACGTGTCCCGTGTTCTGACACGTCGTCCATTGAGGGTTGAGCTGAAGCTCCCCGAGGCGGGGCCCGATGCCGGGCCAGCATCACCAGGGCTGCGGATGTTTGCATCGCGCTCTCGTGGCCCTGGACCAACGATGCGGAGGTGGAACACCCCAGGTTTTTAGTGGGTATGCCGCCCTTATGGAGTGGGGCGGAGACTCCCACATAACCATCCGCCCTCCCCGGGGTTTTAGGGTGGTACCTGTAATAGGTTTTCCTGGGCAAAAAAAAAAAAAAAAAGTTTACGGTACATGTAAATACACCCACAGCATACAATATCAAATCCTGAACAGACACTGTCCTGCAGAGAGGTGATAGACTTTTGTATTCTGTGCTGATAGCTTTAACTAAACAATGATGGCCTTTTCACACTTTACATCAGGGTAGCTAACAATTATTATAAGTACTCGTACAAACCTACCCTCATTTACATTTTTATCTACTCATAAATCCATAGCTCACCTCAAAGTAGTCTTAATAGCAGCATCTAGCAAAATACACGTGTTCCTCAAGGAAGCAAATTTGACGAGCAGTCTAACAGCTTCCCGGAATGACTTCTTGGCCTCCCCGGTGCGGTGTCCCCCGGCCCCCAGCCCTGCATAGCGGAGAGAATCACCAGCACTGTCGCTGGGTTCTTCCACCGGTTGGAGCGTGAAGGTGGACACGCCTGAGATGTTCTCTGGAACGCGTTGGACTCGCACTTGGGCCTGGGGTTTTAAAAAAACCATTTCAAATTATATGTAGGGTGCATTTCTTAACATTTACATCAATTCAACTTCATGTTATGCTGAGTAAATGAATAAATATATTCGGTCTACTAGTAGAAGACCGATCAGATAGGTTAACGAGGCCAGACCGTGAATAGGGACCTTATTAATGTAAAATAACTTGAAAGTTTGTCGTACAGTTAGAGTATTCAAGGATGCTCTGCGTATCAGTTAGCTCGCTAACGCCTGACAATATTTGTAACGCAATGTCTCTTCAAACACTCATATATTATGTAAGTAGTCACTCACCTCTCCCACATTCTCTAGCACCATAGCATTAGACTCTCCATTAGTGAACTTGACGGCGGCGAGGGAGATGTAGGCCTCTCTCAGAGTGTGTCCCAAGATGCCCTGCGTGGCGGTCAGCTCGTTTGACGCCTGACGACCTTTGTAACGCAATGCTTCCACCTTTGGATTCAATTATAGCAACGATCAATTTAGTATACGATCAATATTATGTATATATTTTTTCATATATCAACCACTTCTTCTTCATATTAAAACGTGAGAGGAACAAAATAAGTAATCCAATTTGTATTACGTTTAACTTGGTAGCAGTACTTTATGTGATTAATCAGCGATATTTATAAAAAAAAATTGGGTTTACCTTTCGTTTGAGAAGTTGGTACCCACGGTTGACTCGCTCTTGGCGCGATTTAATTTCTTTCAACATAAATAAAGAAGCCGTCACTGGGTAACGATTTTCAGTATTCATATTGGTATTTTATTAATTTGTGTAATGTATTTAAAAATTGCGCAATGGTATGAAAAATAAAAGTCACATTCTTTAGTGACATAAACTCGCCTCTCTTTAGCTTAGTATGACCTTAAAAAGTTTTCAACATAACACTACAAAGGAGTCTGCATTGCTATCGTGATAAATAAAAACTCAACCATACACTTGTGATATCATATACTTTCTCTAATATTCTTTACATTTCATAAATGTATCTATAGATAAAGCAGTCTCTATTAGCTCTAAGTTACAGCTATCACTGGTCCAGTATCGTCCCGATAAAGGTCTCCAGGTCTCAGCTGTCCTGCCAGTAGTTGTAGTTCCCTGAAGGAGGTGGGACTGGCATCGGGGGACCAGCTGGGGGCCCTGTGCCGGAACTGTACGGGGAGCCCTGCGGGGACCCGTACCGAGGCCGGAACCAGGGTCTGCTGTTATACTGGTACTGGTTACTAGCGTAAGCTGCCAAGTTTTGTCCCGTCGCGTTTGGGTACGGGTTCTGATTGGGAGGGTACGCTACATTAGGCATGTTTGGAAGACTCTGCGCTTGGTACGTCTGGTTCGGAGCTGGGGTTGTCGATGGACTGAATGTTTGTTGTGTTGTTTGACTGCTGGAGGGGGGAGTAGAGCTGTAGTTGCTGCCTTGATTGGAGCCATTGGCTGGGTAGCTCGGAGGAGGCTGTGACGTTGTCTGGTTGCTATAAGCTGGGTTGGGTGTACTGCTGCCATTGCCATAGCTAGGGGGCTGGGTCTGCTGCTGAGTGAAGTTAGTTTGTGTTGTGGATTGGTCGGTGAAGGTTTGAGCTGGGTTCTGAGTGGCTGCCGGCATCGTATACCCGTTGCCATCTTGTGATGATGATGTGATGTAGTTAGCTTGATTGCTGGAACCGTTTGAGTTTTCATTCTCAGTAGCCGCGGTTTGACCGTTCCCATTGTTAGTCGGCGTCGCGCTCTGTGTTGCAGACATATTGTACTGAATGTTCTGATTGGCTGGGACCGTGATCGCTCCTGCATTATTCTGCACCATATATTGCTGCTGCATGTTGGAATACGACGTCGGTGTTATAAACGAGTTCTGTTGCAAGATTTGCTGTACTTGTGCTTGCGAGACTGGTATCTGTGTGTTTGTTAGTGGTGAAGATGCTTGCGGCGCTTGGACTATCGGTATACTGCCCAAGTTTTGATTGGCCAGTTGATGTCCTAGAGCTGCGTTGAGTTGCTGCGCTGATAGTTGCGTGTTTAGATTGATTCCCGTGGGCATGTACTGGGAGTTAGCTTGCATATTCATTTGCATGAGAGGCATGTTGTATTGCACTCCGCCGGGCACTCCTAGTTGGTTTGGTTGCATCACTGTCACGTTTTGTCCTTGAAGCATTTGCTGGCCGATCAATCCTTGATGCAAGCCTCCTTGTACTAGATTCTGATTGGTTGGAATCATGTACACTTGGCTGTTGGGTTGTCCGAGGACTGTCGGCATCTGACTAATGTTCAGTGGATTCTGTAACACAGTCATGCCTTGCGGCACTGTGATCATCTGTACATTCTGTGTGTTCTGTATCTTGTTGATATCCTGCTTCTGGTCCTTGCTCTGTATCTGTATAGAGTTGCGGTCGATCTGTCGGATGTACATGCCGGTGCCGTCTGCGGTCATGCCAGTTGCAGATACACTGAAAAATATTAAAATATTGTTTAAAAAATATTTTGTTCTGTGCTAAAATAAATAATAAAACGTTTTTAAATTTGTGATAATTTGTGTTTCGTCTTAGTGTACAAACGTCTCAATCTGTTCAGTTTGTATTTGTTACATAATACATGATTGTAGCTTGGATTTGCATATAACACAACAAGAATGATTTGACGCGAGGTGGCAAAGAGTCATCCAAGTTAAGTACTTTAACTCTGTCACAATAAATGACATTCCCATATTATTATTTATTTGTGTATGCATGTCGAAATGTCCTTACTTGGTCTGTTGTCCAGAAGACACATGTATGATGGTCCCGTGTGGATTGATTTTCATCCCCATACTGCTGGTGGCGTCTCTACCTGCAATGATAATTATTGTTTTAAATAAAGTTGTGATTTTTGTTAAGTCGCAATTGCTATTGCGCTCTTGCAAGTTACGCTATGCAGAAAACAGGGCGAGTTTATACAACACCAAAATGAATAGTAAAGAAAAATTAAACGCCACTAAATAGAAATAAAACGATCGGAAAGGAAACGCATTTGCTGGTAAAATAAATGAGGCAATAACGTTATACTAATCTACGCATACGCTCTTGAAACTCGGGTCCTTCTGAAACTTTTGGCAACTGAAATAAATCGGTAAAAATAATAGAAGTATCTTTAAATATGAAGCATATAGATGTTGAAACAATCTGAAGCGAAGAATACGCCATCCATAATTTTGTTTTGACTTCTTTGACGCCAGGTAGGTTATATATATTCTTCAAGGTACCTGGTTGTAATATAAGGTACAAAATCTTCTGATCTCGACAATAGGAAAGCAGCCATGCAAGTGTCTCAACGTCGTACTCATTAAAGGTCTATTATACAAAAAAACATAAACCGTCTTATTACAAAACGCGGTTTAAATATAAGTCCAGGACATCGAAAATAAAAAGTGGGTTCTTGTTGTTCAGACATCACATACAAGCAATCCGAATGTAACTTCAAATTAGAACATTAATTTAACATTGGTACATTTTGACAGTTTGATAATTATGACAGTAGACAGACAATTTTCGAACAACTACTTGGTCTAGACTTAAAGTTAAACCACGTTTTGTAATAAGGCCCAAAATGCTCAGATCTGAACATGGTTTAGCAGTCGTCGTCTCCACATGGTCTCCACTCCACAAGGCACGTTATTAAACTGCTAACTGTAAAAACTATACTTTTGCACGCATTGCTATCAAACTTCTCGTAATAATACTGAAGATATGCACGTTCATCCTTTTCCGCACCACCAAATTGTTATAAGCTACAGAATTCAGAAACACGATGGTGGAATACGACTATAAAAGAAAAATAAATTCGCCTTTACAATTTCATGCATCTCCGTATTTCTTCTGCAATTTGACGATGGTTTCCCGGAGAACTTACGAGTAAAATTAGAAACAATTTGTCAAGCAACTTGAAAGAATTTTAATAAGAGGCAACTACAAAGGTCCAAAAATCAATCAAAACGTATACAATTTCACCCAGAAAGCCGTTCAGTTTTTACGCTAGTAGCTAAATACGCCAAAACGAATAAATATTGTTATACCCTTGTTACGCTTAAGCCGATGTTATATATGTACCTATGTATGTATTGCGCTTACTGCAAATTCAAATAATATAACAGTAAACTATAACATATTCTTTAAAAAAAAACAACTGTATATTTGCAAGTGTACTGCATATAAGAATGGATGCAAAATTAATTCATTAATAAAGATAATACGCCAACAGACTCTTGACATACCTATTTAACTAATAAACAATAAGTAATTTTACGCAATAAATCAAATCTGCACGCTCTTTTTGATAACTAATTAAATAAATCGTTTGGTCTACCGCACGCTATACCTACATAGATAATACATGCATTACGCCTTTGCGCTAATCTAAACAATACAAATAGGAAACTGCATAGAACTCGTTGTATGACCCATGTTCCCAGGACACAGGATACATATTAATAAGAAGCCTTTCATAACTCCGCTGAAAATCATACACACGAAAATTCATAGGAGCAATATTTTTTTAATATTCAGCAAAATTATTTGTGATCAGGAACACAGCATTCTCAGGTGATGTTACATGAATCTCTGTAAAAATTTAAATATGACGCTTTGCCTCTCACCAGTTTAATATAAAAGTGCTACCACAACAAATAAAAATGATTTTACGCATTTGCATTGAGAGAACAGTGTGAATAGTGTGATATTGTTAAATTATCGAAAATTAAACAAGCGTGTTTGACTAAAATATACATTAATTAGGAATTAACAATAAAAGCATTTGTATTACGCGTATGCATTTGTCTTCCCCTGGTTTTATGCAGGTTTGGTAAAACATGTTTTTTACATTTTGTAGATGAGATAATTTGATACTATATCATGGGCAGTCTCGTTTCAGGGGACCTGGTGGTCCAATACCTGAGAAATAGCATTATTTGTGGCACCAGTTTAAAAAAAATTCAAATATTCCTAGTTGTATCAGGTTAAGTTAATTCATCTATCTGCTCTATTCATGTTCGCAAAGTAAAAAAGTATATTATATGTATATGTATTATATCTGTTATCTAATATAGTACCCATGATACGAGCGTAAGCTTAGTATGGGGCTAGATGGCGCTGTATGATATGTCCTAAAATATATTTATGTTACTGTATCAAATGATCCCATCTACAAGGCCAGGGTATAATGCGTACAGCAGCAGTTATAAGTCTTCATATACCTGGTGCGGCGCCGGACCACGCGCGAGAGTCGCGCGCCGCCTTGTCCTGGCTTACATTCGACCTGCGGCATATCGGGACATACACAACACAGTTAAAACTCTCGCCGACAGGGCGTAGCCATTTAGCTCGTGTGAAGAACAAATATCAACAAGAAGATGAATATAAGATATATCAAGCAATCGCAATGTTTCAAGGCAGAAGTACGTACAGTCAGGTGGTAAAGATGTGGATTAATATATTTTTACATAGATTTTGAAGAAAACCCATTTTTGTAGTAATGCTCAACATCTTTGCAAAAATATTTAAGATTTCCGGTTAGTAAAAATATATAATTTTTATGTTTTGTTTACTTTAGTAAACAGTAAAAATAATTTTTGACTTGTAACCTGGAGTTATTAATAAATAATTTGTATTTGTATGAATGAGGTATATGTAATTAAATATTTAAACATTTCATAAATGTTAAGCATAAATTAATTTAACTACTTGACTCGAAAGATAATAATGTCTTATATGCTTTTCAGATGAAATTTTATACTGCTCTTTTAAGTTTATTAAGAGGAGTAGTAATCATCACATTTCAAGATTAATAGGGGATTATTTTTTACATTATTTTATGTTTAACCTAAACTATTAATTTTAATAATATAATCTTCTTCTGCATTCGCTGCACCTGTTAAAATATTTAATATCTGCAGAGTTATTAATAAAAATTTTTCAATCTTTAATTAACACTTGTATTTTATTTGTGTTTCATAACAACTTCCCAGATATTAAAAAAATATGTAAAACAATACTTCTTTGTTTCTAAATATATTTTATCAAAAAAATCCTTTAATCAATTGATGATTCAGGAACAACACGGTGTATGTACATGCAATGTGAATCTCTGAAAATAATCTTTATTAATAGGACATTATGGTCTAAAGTAAGTCTTACCCAGCCGGTGCAATGGGTCTCAATTGAAGTTGGCTCGGAGTACCATCTGATAGCCTCTTCTGTCCTCGGGTTTCTTGGTTTACGTTTTTAGTAGGAGTTGAGGCATTCTGAAATGTTATAACACATTGCTGTAATCATCATGCTAGTAAAAAATTTAGATGTTATTATGATAGAGAATAAAGAAGCAAAAATGTACGTGTTGTAGTTGCATAGAAGATAACAGAATTACTATTATTAGTAGGTGTATAAAATGATTATTTAGTTTGGCAGTATTTTCTGGATTGCCCAAATAGGTAGTGGCTGTTTATTAACATTTTATTCAATTGCCAATTAAGTATATCACTTTCATGGACATGGACAAATGATTTCAAACAACCACAATACCCATTATTAGGTACGGAAAATTAGAATATGAACTGAAAATATAACAACATAATCTATAAAATAATGAAGATGTGTTATTAATTAAAACTAAACAGCAAAAGAACCTGAAAACCTGTGAATATTAAAAACAAAGCCTGAAAAAGAAATAACCAGTGCCACAGCCTTAGAAATTAAAAAAGCATTAGTGTGGTGAATTTGTAGTGACTGTTCATAAACCTAATGCTCACTGAAATTATTTGTGGCGACGACGCCTGGCCCGTTGATATTATATTGATAAGAGATCCACTGCTTACTATTGGCTGGAAATTGTACAAATATGTATTGTATATTTCTTTTTTTACCATTAGCAAAGTTAGGTTATTGGAAATTTACACTAGTAATCTGTTTATATCTATTTTAGATACCCAAACATCAAATTAAACAATTATTTATTATTAACTAGTCATATTTTAAGTCAACATAAATCATTCCTTGAAGTTTATCCATGTACTTTAGAAATATATTTATTTGCAAAGTCAAGTCAATATAATTCACTTTAATGTTGCCAAGACATATTTTTCAAATGATTATTATTAAATTGATTTTATCTGTTTTATTTTATATTTAATAGACCTACCAAAACTTCAGACAAAAATCACACTATAAAATTCATGACTTTTGAATATTTTTTGTATTTGATAGATATAACATTATATAGACAATATATGTATTTACCTTCTGGTTGAGATGCATGATGGTCCCGGTGGACTGCAGCTGCTGTAGTTGTGCTGCCGTCAGCGGCAGAGAGGTCTGCTGCAGGCCTCCAGCAGGGGCTATCTGGAATAGCAAGAACAACTTGAGTTAGCTAACTTGTTTTCAATTTATTAAGTATCAACACAAGACTACTAGGACCCATTACTAACTGATCATAAAATGGTTTTAGATGCCCTACACATATGCTTGAGCAAACAACTACTTTATGATCTGTTCCGAGTATGAGATAATGTAGAAAGCTCTTAGTTTAAAATTTTGTAGACAGTTTTAACTGAGTGTAGAGCAAATACTTACAGAAACAAACTGTTGAGGTTGCAAGTTAGTCAAGCCCTGCTGGTTGGCTGTGAGATCCTGGAACTGTTGGTATGGTATCAACATTGTCTGAGAGCCCGGCATTGTCCACTGCACTGTCTCTGGCCCTTGAATATACTTCACTTCCTTGTCCCCCTTATCAGTACTGTACAATATCTTCTGAGAAGCATTAGTGCTCTGAGCGGCACACACTACTGGTGTAGAAGTGGCTGAACTAACTGTTGTTGTATCATTCGATGTCAACGACCCTTGGGGCAAGGTTAAACCATTTGGAAGTATCATAGACATAGATGAAGGAACTCCACTCAATCTCAACTGTGTCACATTAACAGGCTGCATGTTAGAGATGTCTACTATCTGTGTAGCTCCAAAGTTAGGTTGTTGCAGACCTATAGGAAGAGATGTGAAGTTTGTATTGGACATCTGCATGCCAGGTTGTACTATAGGTATTAGCTGCCCGTTTTCCTGGTTTAAGACATATTGTTGCTGCTGAGGGAGTAGTTGCAAGACTGTTGGCTGACGCACGGTCATGAGGGGAGCTGTGGCAGGCGCGACACTCACTACAGGAGGCATTATAGCAGGCTGTGCTGTCGACGTGAGTGTCGGGGGAGTAGACATAGCTGCAGACGCCACTGGAGGCGGCACGGGCGGCGGCGCGCTCGCCGTGGTCAGTGTCGGCGGAGGCACATTCAAGGCAGGCGGCGGCCCGCCCGCCTGAGCAGCACTCCATTGCGCCAGCTCAGCACGTATAGTCTCAATCAGATTCTGCGCTAATGATCTCGCAGCAGCTAAAGCTTCCGAACGCGTATGATGCAATGCCAAATGCAACGGCTCCAATTTATCCGTTTTCAACACTGCTACCACCCCAGTTTCTGAGCGAATATACTCCAAGTTTGTCCCATTCTGAAAATAAAGAGTAATACGGTGAAATCTAGTAAGAAACGTGAAATTTCTCTATCAAAGCCACACTGTACTCACTGGTCCTAAAATGCGCCCTTTTATGTCGAATGCGGCCGGAGCGTTATCGAGACCGATATAGACTTTATCTACAAGACCACCAGACATATTCTAGGCCGTAACGTAACGATATTTTATTGTAATTTCATGTTTTTCATTGAAAGCATCTATTTCAACCAAATCTGAGACAAAGCGGAGTTTGACATTTAAACTTTCGTTCAAAATCTTAGATGCTCTATGGATGGACAACATCAATTTTTGGACGAAAGAGTTATAGTGATGTCTAATTTAGATAAATCGACTATTATAATAGTAATCGACTACTGTACCCAACATAGCAATCAAAATTAAATTCCAGAATGAAGTTGGCGCGAAGAATCAAATCGCGGATCAATGCAATGAAAATATGTTCGATTTCGACACAGAGAACGTTAATTATGGGTAGTTTTGTTCGGATTTTGGAACTCTACTACTGAGGTTTATTTTGATTGTAATGCAGTTTCAAGCAGTACTAACACTATAATAAAATGTGTATAACCGTACTATAACGTATAATTCAAGCAACGGAAGTAAAAAACAAAAATTATTTTATACATTTTTCCAGTGGATGGTACTTCTAAATTAGAAGGCAATGTTGGAGAGAAAATAATTTAAAATACCAGAATCAATTTGCATATAACCGTATATTTTCTACAAAACATGATATGCTGTCTCTATATAATATTGTTACATGAAAAAATAGAGCATCTTCAACATGGAGTCTATATAACTTTATATATTTTGTCATGTATTATCACTTCACACACAGTTCTATGAATATTACAGATCTTTAAAAGGCTTTACATTCAAAAATGTATTTAAAACTAAGTACAAAGTTGTATTTTAAGATGTGTTTCATGCAAATGATTTTAGAAATCATATCATAATACTTTTAACTTACATCTAATTAATTTTAAGCTAGTTTTATATCAGTATGGGACTAGAAAGATCAAAAATGTTAATGTTTCAATTAAATCAAACGCAAATCAGGACGGAGTCTACTCCAAGCTCAAATATTAAGATGCAGTGTCTCGATTACATTTTATACTTACTAACTGTTGTATACTTAAATATTATCCTTGGTTTCGAGAGCGACGATATATTCATTACAATATACATATGTATACTTCAAAATTTCGGGTTGAAGCGGTCGCCGCAGCCGAAATCGGCATGGATGATTATTATTATGATTTCAAATTGTACCTACTGTAATTTAATGGGAGAATTAACTGATTGTCGTTCTAGAAGACAGGTCCTATATTTTGAAGTATATATCATCACTAAATTATTATAAATACAACAACTTGTATAAAATCTAATACGCTAGACACTGCTTATACAGTGTAGAAAATATATCTCGATGTTAAGTGCGCCATAAATATATATTTACCCTGAATCCAAAAATATATATTTACGATACATTTTTAACAATTCGAAAGGAATTTTATTTGACAGCTGCTTCGCATGAGGTAGTCAGGATGAATATGCAAAAATAAATATTTCTTTAGTAACTTTCATCATCACAATTCCATAAGTTCGAGTATTAGTAGGGTAAATACGATTTCGGTCGTATGTTAACGAAAAAAAAGTAACGTCACAATAACCCTGTTTCATGAATATATGAAAAAAGTTAATAATTTTAACAGTTCTTACAAAAACTGTATGAAATAAATTCTCTCGATCGTAGCTCGATTCGTATTGTCCCAAAATTTTACCGCTTTTGTATCCTGGCACTAAATTTTGAACACATTTGTTAAATATACTTTCACGTACAATATAGAAGCCACTTTTGGCACTCGTTATAGTAACAGTCGTTTATATATTACATACCATTATGTAAATATGTCCACATTGTGTGTTCATCACAGACTCTGTGATTCTTTCTTATACATACTCTAACTTAGTTCTAAACTGGCAAATAATAGCAATTTTTAGTTAAACTATAAAGGTAGATTAAAATCCAGTCTGCCAACTCTTTCTTTGTATTTGCTCCAACTATAAGAAAAGTCAGAAATTTGGTACTCAAATATAAAAAAACTCGTACACAGTCTTCAGTAGAAAGAAATAGACATGCTAATACAAAAAAAATAGTAGGTAGTAGTCACGACTAGCATTTAGTTTTTAAAAGAGCATAGGTATAAGTTTAAAGTTTAATATTTCTTGCCAGAGTAGAACTTTACAAAACTATTTATCAAGCCATACCTACAACAACTGGAGATAAATGTTGGTGCGAAGCTTAACATTAAGTGGTGGGTTACAACTAGGTGATCAAACTAACAACTAAATAACAATAAAGTTATCACCAAAACAAAAACTTAAGTAATTAAGAGCGTGCTTAACCTACGTTAATACTTAACTCGAAAGATAGTTTAATGAGTTTGAAAAAAATATTTTTAGCTTCTGTTAAAAATATATCAGGTTTCGTCATTTAGGTTCTGATTCTGAGTCAATCAAATCACTGTTCACATCCATCTAACAAATCAATCAATCAATCAATATAATAACATACATACCTAGAAGAAGTTTAAGTGGCCATAATCATTCTTGGTGTCACCTTTTCCATAGTAAAATCTCTAAACAAATAAGCCATTTCTCATCCCAAATGATTGATCAATAACTACATTTGTTCACGACCTTTTTTAATTAGCAGATTCTTATCCAGTACAGTCACACATAACCTTCATTTCTATACCTTTCCAAACATTTCTTATCTGTCATCTATAACAAAGAATCAGTCCCCAATGAATGGAAGCTTACTCACTGCAGTCTGGCACACCTCGAGCAGTAGTCATTATTGGCCGGACTGCCGTAGTACATACACAGCGGCGCGCGACATGGCTTCGGGGATGGAGGACGATCATCGTAGAACGTAGACTTAGATAGGTATAATGTTCTATCCGTGGCAGGTTTGATTGTCTGTCGGGAGGGTTTGGAAGAGATGTCCTTGGCAGAGTCGTGTGCGGCTCGGTCTGCCTCCGCGTAGAACTGGGAGCGACCTGTGCCGTATCGCGGCTGGGATGGGGCGGAGGCGGACTCCTTGCGGTTCTTCTCTGTTGTGTAACTGGAATTGGAAGGGATGGTGGTTAGTAAAATGGAAGAATAAAAACCTAATGTAACTGAATTTCGTGATGCGGATATATGGTTGCTTTGCAATAATATCTGGGTAGTCATGAAGGTTGTGGACGTTTTTGGTTTAATTAATCAAGATATCTCATGTTTCATATTTAGCAATCTTTTTATGGAATTAAATATGTAAATCGTCAAAAGCTAACGTGAAAATATACTATTACAACTCGCTATAGATTCGGGTTGTACAGCGTATACTTTAGAGACGTTTATTTGAGTAGCTAATCCAATTAGAGTCCTTGTAGTTTTATTGTTTTTAAATGGCTCTACAACGTTGCCTTATATCATGTAATTAACTATAAATCTATATAATCTATACTAATATTATAAAGCTAAAGAGTTTGTTTGTTTGTTTGAACGCGCTAATCTCAGGAACTACTCGTGCGAGTTGAAAAATTCGTTTTGTATTGGATAGACTATTTATCGAGGAAAGCTTTAGGCTATATAAAATCACGCTGCAAGTAATAGGAGCGAAGAAACAATGGAAAATGTGAAAAAAAGGGGGAAAATTATTCATCTTTGAGGGCTTTCGTTGCATGTGCTGCAAAAACGGTTAAAGATATAAAAAAATATGTATGAAAGAATTATTCCTCTTGAAATGATCTAACAAAATGTTTGCAACAGTAAATGTCAATCTTTTAAAATTAACTCACTAAAACCGTTTTTATGGTAATCACTATTCCATGCGGACGAAGTCGCTGGCACTGCTAGTACTCGTATATATAGTACAAAAATAAACAAACTCACCCGATCCAAGCCTCATTGAGGTAGTTCTTGACCATCTCCTCCTGCACGGGAGCCCTGGCCGCCAGCACGCGGCAGCACAGCACCTCACACGTGCTCTGCCTCCTCGCGAACCCTTCCTCGGGGTTACTCTGACTCCCGCTGCTCTTCCCCGTCAACTTGGCCATCGAACCAAAGTTCTTCTTCAGTTTGGAGCTCATAGACCGCCCGATGCTACCGAACTGTTTGGCTACAGAGTTCATCTGTTTGGAACTCTTTGTAGATAATCCGTCGAGACTCCTTCGTAGCTCCTCGGATGGTTGTGAGGTTGTGATACACTCCACTCTCTCGAGGTCCAAGTATGCAGCGAGCATGGCGGAGCGTTGGAACTCGTCAGGAAGGAGGTTGTTTATGGTTTTTTGGTCGGGTTCCGTTTCCCACTCGTAGTCTTCGCCGGGATCTACGTTGAATCTGAAAGAGGGGGAATAGTATAGGTTAGTAATAAGAAAGAAATAAACTACTTTTTATGCTCAATGAGTCAATGGCATATCCATTATATTAAGCCTCAATAGCATTGAAACCAACTATTACTAGAAAGTATATCTAAAGCAAAATCGCTTCCCGCGTTTATCCCTATGTATGCTTAGATCTGGAAAACTACACAAAAGATATTCCGACACACAGAACAAATAGACAGAGTGGTTCAAGACTTCAAGAGAAAGGTTAATATGTTTTTTATTGTGGTGGTACAAGCTGGTACATTGTGGTGGTATAAGCTAGGAATAAAATAATCATGGCAGCTGTAGTAGCAAGTTTGTTCGTACCTGTTAGTGATTACTTTTATTGCCTTTATGCATACTTCGTCAATACAATAAAAGGCTAGGTCTTTAATCATATTTGAGTAGGATGTACGTCATATGATGGTGTGCTCACCGTATGGGCATGTCGTGGTGGTCCTGGTCGTGCAGGGGCACGCGCGCGCCGGCGCTGGGCAGCGGCTCGCAGGGGACCAGCGCGGAGAAGTGGCCCGCGTCGTACGCCAGCAGGATGGGCGCCTTGCTGCACTGCGCGGGGGGCAGCTCCAGCGGCAGGTACACGCCGCCGAACGGGATGGGGGCTATGGGCTCGCCACGGAAGTCCTGAAATATTGGAATACAGTAAAGAGTTACTTTATTGTAATTAAATACATGAAAGTGATGTTTTATTGTTGTCTTAATTATCGAGATATTTTTCAAGTTGATTGATGATCAATTCTAATGTGCATTGTGTATTTTTCAAGGAACAAAATTAAATTTTGGCTGGGCTTTCTCAAGATATAGCGGGCTACGACAGAAAACAACGACTGGTCTTTTTTATCATGTACCAGTGCCAACATATGTATCGTAAATAATGTAGCACTGGAGCGATGGCCTTGATGTTCTTACTGTTATACGACTTAATGTTTAATATAATAGACTATTTTACTTGTCTGTGATGTCACTCACCCTTAGAGCTACATCAGCGAAAACAATGACCGGTCGTCTCATGACATGCGCGAGCGCAAACACATGCAGCGTCTCCAGGCCCGGGTAGTGCGGCGCGGCGGCCGCGGCGGCGCGTCGGTGCGGCTCGGCGGAGGCGGCGCGCACACTCTCACTCCACTCCCGCTCCCACTCCGCCTCGCTGGGGGAGAGCCCGGCCGAGCGCAGCGATATGCTCTCAGACCAGCGCCAGCGACGCTTGATGGCTTCTGAAATAGGCGATAGATTCGCGATTAGATCGATCGATAGACGGTGCAAGCAGTTCCACTTCTTATACCACAACTCCTGCTGTGACGGGAGTAGGAGTGGAACTAGTATGCCCTGCAACCCAAGGCCCTGCTCCGATATTTCAAGGAGCTTGGCTGGCTGGGTTAGGCAGAAATGGGGCAAACGCCCCAAGCGGGATGTCCGTGCAGGACTTATCGCCGCGGGCGTAAAACGCGTCGTGAAATGTGCTTGAGTTTTTTACATACATATCTGTATTCTACAAAGGCTGCAGCCTCGCAGCCGCGGGAAAAATCCGCTCCGTGAGTCCTTAGCGTTAGAATTACAATTGGGCGATAGATTTTTGTGATATGTTTTTTAATTAACCGATACGGTTTCAGTTCTGGGCAAAGACCTCCCCCAACTCCCACCATGAATTTCGGTCGAAGGCTGCCTTACTCGTATACCAGTCACTGACCAGTGATATGGTTATTGCTATATATTTAGTAGGTACACGCAAGAAAAAAGTTAACATTCACCATTGGTTTTAAGATCTAGAAGTGTGATCTAGTGTTGATGGAACTACAGGTAAGTGTGTAAGTCTATTTATTTTAATATTAAAACTTTCGTGAGACATTTTATCAATATATTAACTAAACGGTTTTCACTCACGTGTAAATAGCGTAAACAACTTACGCGATTTACACGTGAGTGATATACTATTTATATTTAAGATATATTCTCCAGTCTTTCCAGATAACAAATCATAACAATAATATAATCTTTGGTGTAACTTAAAACAGAAACCAAACGCTACTAAAAATATTGCATGTTGTAAACAATTTGTGTCGCCAGATGTCACTATTAATCAGTAACATTATTTTTAACAAATTGACTTACTTGTGATATTTTCTCCCATTTCCCCCGACAGCAAAGCTTGCACCTTCGTCCTCAGCGCCAGCAATCTATCGTGGAAGCCATACGCCGCCAGCGAGGCTGCATGTGGTAGACAGTTTCCATCACCAGATGTCGCTAGCGGCAGTAACCGCGGCGCGCCCGGCACGCGACCGTGGCGCCACCAGTTCAGTATGTTTGCGGATTCTAGCGTCACTAGCGTCGCTGTCTCGAGAAGATCTTTCTCTAAGAATGTTCTGAAATGAAAGAGACGATTTGTTAGATATTTCGTTTATATCAGGATGAGCCAAGAATGATTTGCTCTGTAGCTTTGCTCATTGTGTTTAGATAGTGATTTTTGATCTAGTAAATATAGAAATATGAACTTCCAACAAAATATTTTTTAACGCTTATATTTAATTAAAATCTTATGATCAAATAGGAAAGCATATGATTCCGTAGATTTTTGCTTACACCGTCGACTTTTTAATGGAATCTGTACTCATTTGCCCGCCCTTTGTCCCAGAAAGGTTAATAAAATAGTGAAACAACAACAAAGTTCAACCGCCTCGCTCGCGTGTGAATAAATAATGAAAATTGGCTGCACGCCGACACATGCGGTGTTAAAATATATATTTTACTTTGATTAGCAGCTACATAATGAAGTTGTATTAACAGTATTAATCAACTATTTGAGGGCATGCACCCTTGATTATATCAGACCTTTATAGTTTGTTGTGGTCGTTCATATAAAAATCGTTCATCGTGAATGTATTATAGTATTAAAATAATAATCTTGAGACCTATTTATTATATAGATATATATATATATAGGTCTCAAGATTATTATTGTAATTAAATTGTAAGTTATAATTAAGTAATGTCATTGGAATCTAATCAAGCATTTAGTCACGTGTCTCATTAGATAACCTGATGAGATGTTTGAATCCGAATTGGAAACTATGTGAGTATCTAATTATGTTGAACATTAAAAATAATGGGACTAGTTAGTAGTTACTCTATAAAGAAGTAAAATGTGTTTTTTTATTGTGAGCTATGTCACGACAGAGTTAACCACTCTCATACAGAGAAAAAAATATTTTGAGTTAAATTTAACCTGGCACGTTAAATTGTAGCCCCGGCTGTTTGTCTAGTGCGGCAGTCGTAAAGCCATGCCAGAGGCCGGGCGGCTTGATAAACTCTCGACACCAGAGTTGGCCACTCTCATTCGATAAGGAGAAGCGTCTTAGCTCAAACATTTTATGGTTATTTGGGAACTCAAGCCAAAAGACAATGTACAAATGTTATTTAGTGGAATGCCTTGTTAGAAATACGAGTAACACCTAATAGGTAATAGGATATACCGCGGGATAGTCTGTAAGTATATTACCTGAAGTCAGGCGGGTAGACGGATATATCCGGCAGCAGCAGGATGTGGTCGGAGGATAGCGCGCCGGGCTCGGGCTCCGTGTTGCTGCGGAGCGCCCACACCAGGCCCTCGTTGTCGGTGGCGCGCGATATGCCGCGGGACAGCTTGCGACCTGCAAATATCATTATTATATCATTAAAAAATGTGATACTACTATAAAAAATGATGATATATAGATAGGCTTATGATACGCAACACGATATAAGTTTCCCGTGGTTTTGTCGACAGAATATCGTACGAGAAGAACTTGACGTTGCGTATAATAAGGCTTTAGGTTTGTTATAATAGTGAATGGAAAGGAAAACGAAAGCCGCAACTTGGTGTGTTCATAAATCAATGGTTAAGTTTTAGATACTATGAACTATTGAGTTTTTTCACAACCTTTAGTTAATGTGTTATATATGTTTAGTTTTAAACTCAACTCGCTCATAGTCAAGCGAAAACCTGTTTTAGTTAAAGAAAGAAATGTGTATGTGTGTCTTACATTCTGGTGCTGGAGTGAGCACCAGGTTGGAAGGTGCCGCCGTGTAGCTGTTCAGCTCCATGCTGCTCACAGACCGCTCCGGGATCACGTCGCCGCCTGCCCGCGCCTTCAGCACTCGGTCTGAGAACAACATGTTGTATTTATAAAAGAAATGATGTTTTTACCGTACAGACACCCTATTACCGAAGTATATGACAAAGCAAAGGTCCTATCAGTGTGTAAACTCTTTATCTATGAGTGTATACGAAGGGTTCATAGAAGTACTAGACCTGATAATGTGTGTACAATAGAAAGAAGAAGGCCAACGACACACTCTGCCCCTTTTGTACATAGAAGATATGCACAAAAACAATTTAATGTAGTCTCTGTAATACTGTACAATGAGGTAAACAAATGTAAAAAAATAGTTTCCTTTACAGATGGAGAAGTCAAAAAGAAAGTAATTGAATGGCTTATTGATTTTAATTATAATGAAGTAGAAAACATGTTAGAAAGCTTTTATTTTTAATTACCTACTCTTAATAATTATTTTATACTAGTCAATAGTAGTAATTTGTTGTACTAGCTTAGTCACACATAACAAAAATACTCTCTCTCACACACACACGCACAAACACACATACACACACACATGTGTGTATGTATGCTAAACATATAACATAGTTATTTACATCCATCCTGTAAAAATATCGTTAAATAAATTAAAATATGTTTAAGTTACACTAATAATCTGAGAAAATTTAAAATCTATATTGAAATTATAAGCATAATTTTAATTTCATAAAAATATGCAAGGTTAAGAAAACTAATTATGTTTGATAAATCATAATGTTTGTTATGTTTTTATTTAAATGTTACCATTCCTAATTAATATTTTGGGACTCTGTTTATTTGTGTGTTGATTATAAGCAGGGAGAAGCCATCGGCTCCCGAGACACAGTGAAAACTAGTTCGGGAGGCTTTGGACTCCAATATCTTTTTACTAAACAGAATTATGCAAAATAAACCAATTTTATTTTATTTATTTATTTGTTAAATCTTTGAAAATTTTTCACTGCTGAGGTAAAAGGTCGTATATGTCACACAAAAGCAGTTTTATTGTATCTCTTGTATTTGAGTCTCTCGCTACGCTCAAGATTGTCACGAAGAATCACTTACTACACCCGTGATTCATTGTAGAATCTTTCGTTTAAAAAATTTTAATCTCAAGATTAAAATTTTGTACTCGCAGGAAAGTACAACTTGGCTTTCTTGTTGAATGAATAACTATATTTCTGGGCATCAATGTTGTCATTTAAAATTCGGGATATTACTGCCTTTAGTATTGGCTATAGTATGTTTCTTGTTCATCTTGTCACTCACTCACTAGAGTGAAATTGAGAAACAAAGAGTATTTGATCAGCTTCATTTATTGCTTCTAAAGAATTTCCCACACACTGAGTTGATTTATTGTGCCATCTAGAAATTATTTTCGAATGCACAATCATGCGTTCATACTTTGTGACCAAACCAAAATAATACGTCGCTCAACATATACAAGGTTTATTTTCGTTCGCACTGATTCATCAATGTTTTGGTGCACGCGGAGATCTATTCTTGTGAAAGGACGTTATGTGACGAACGTCTGGAATGCTCCAACAAAGACCTGTTTTCCTTGTAACACTTATGACTTTCTTGGGAAGAAAATACCCGGTCTTGTGAGGTGGGGATGAATCACAAGTGTATTTGTGAGCCTGTTAGGGGCCGTCCATTAATCACGTGAGGCTCTAAAGGGGGAGGGAGGGGTCCATAATAAAGTCACGAAAGATCACGAGGGGGAGGGGGGGTGCAGTAACATATCACGTGTATTTATTTTTTCGACTAACGCGCGATATTCAACCGAAAAACAAAAACAATCTGCAAGTCCTGTAATTTTTCTGCTTACCTCTAGGCAATATTGTATTATTTAATTTCAATTAAATTAGAAAATTAAGATTCTTTGTAGGTTTTAAAAATACACGTGATAGATATGGGGGGGGGGGGGTTAGTCTTAAACCTCACCATGTATCACCACGGGGGAGGAGGGGTTCAAAAATGCCAAAAAAAACATCACGTGATTAATGGACGGCCCCATTATTCAAATACACTAAAAAAAATACATTGCAGAATGGACGAAGCAATTATCGAACAATGTTTTTGATGATGCATTCACCAATAAAGGGCTTAATTTTGTCAGGATATCTACATTTTAGTGCTTTAATTTCTTTCGTAAATAGATATATTGCGCCATTCTGGTTAATGTGTCTATATGATTCAGCGTTCATGGTGTTCCTGTCACAGGCAGAAATCTATCTTGTTTACTTTGTTAGGGATTATTTCAGTGTACAAATATTTACCAATTCTCAGTCACAAAAGCCATGTTTACGTTTTTCCCACTTGATAGCTAACAAGTGGAACAATTGCATCACAATCCTACAATAGATAGAACACGAAAAGCGTATAAAATGTGCAAGCCACCCACACGGGTTTCACTTTTTACACATACATTAATAATTAATAGATAGGTGAAGTAAAATGACTAATAAGTTACCGTCTTTGTAACCAAATATGGTTACATTTAAATATACTATCGTTTTCAATCTAGCACTTGCATACTGCTGGACAATATGTATATTAGGTATATTATATAGGTGCTACAACAGAATTGATGCTACATAGATCTTTGGTTCTTTCTATTGAACATCGAAGTTAGAGCAAATGTCTTTCGCTTTGGGCAACCAGTGCTTGCCAGCCACTTTGAGAAGGTCATCGCTCTACCTTGAGGGATGGCTAAGCGTATACTCAATGGAATACTTTAATTAGAATATCCTTATTACACTTCTAATCGATTTTATCAAGCCAAATACAGGTTGACAACACCCGTATATTTTAGGCATAGGTATTACATTTAAATTATCATCATATACTGCGTCGGCGGAAATTTAGTCACATGTTAGGATTTGACAAGGGTTGACGTAAGGTAAGCGAAAGATGAGGGAAGTTTTTAATTTCGCACCTGTAGGTGACAAAATGAAAACGTATATGTATTCTTGTGTCATTCTGTCTAAAAGTTTTACAAGAATAAATAAAAACAGCGACTATTAAACGAAAAAAACTGCCACTTTTACAGAAAGAATATGATCTACTGTTTGCTTACGTATCAGACCAGACAACAATAGTCGCGTAGTAGTTTCGCTATCAAAACCATCTGTGTATAGTATATTACAAGTATATAAGTATATATAGTAGTTTATAGTAGAATGGATAGACTATACAATACCGATGAAGCGAAACGCAAGCATCAACAATAGCTCAGTCAATGGAGTACAGCAGGAAACTAAGCCTACTATTGGTTTCCGGGATACATTCATCATGAATGGTTGGAGAATATTCGATTTCACAATCGGTAGAAAAAAGGGTGGTCGGCGTGACCTTGGATAAGATGAAGTTTTATGGGTTTTGCTGTGACGAATGTCGCTTTACAATCGACGTTAAAGTGAAGGAATGTTGCAATAAGTAGGTACATACTCAAGAGCGTTTGTAAATAACCTAGTATTCTTTATAAGTCTTTAATAAATATATCCAAATCGTAATATCCCAAACTTATTCTTTTGCACTCTGCTACACTAAATTTTCATCGATTTTTTTGGACACTTCCAATGATTGATACTAATAACTCCTAGTTTGGATACAAACAAATTTTACCGATAAAGAACCGACAAATTCTCATCAAACCGATCAGTATAAAATTAACTAACTAGGTCAACAAAATGAACTGAACTAAGAAAACAATCAGCTGTCGATCCTCTCGCAGCATATTATAAAGTGGAACATAAACAGATCCATATAACATGACTCACTAAACCAATTTCATAACGTGAGGCCGACCGGGCTGCCTCATTCTATACTTATCGACACCGGCTGAAAAATGTTTTAGAGATTTTACTATAGGTACTTATATTTTTTAATGTATAGAAAATTTTATTCAATAATAAACAATATATACACATATATACACTAATAAAACTAAATAAGAGTATGTACATTTAACCTAAATTTAAAACATCTACATGTGGTATGGAGCCAAGAACGCTGGCTGCATTCCCACGCTGGATTGCTATAGAAATCCTTTGCGCAAGGAACCAGCCAGCGTTCTTGTCTCTAGTGATGTCATTCAACCTTTTATTCAATTTTTTTATAAAAGACTTCGTGCTTTTACCCCACGGACCAAAAGTTTCGAAGCCAAGCGGTACGATGATGTATATTTTCGCCGCTTGGCTTCTTCTGCTGCATCCGCCGCGGCTCCTGCCGCTTGTACTAGGTACTTATGTATATATTAATATAACGAGTTATAATTTGTACTTCGTATTGTTGCTTGTCTCGACTTATCAAAATAATAAATCATTTATATACAACTAGTGGGTGCTCGCGCCTTTGCTCGCATTAACTTATATACCCCTTTAAAAGTGGCATTTCCAAAAATCCTTTCTTAGCGAATGCTTACGTCATAACATCTACCTGCATACCAAATTTCAGCAAGAGCCGTCCAGTGGTTTGGGCTGTGCGTTGGTAGATCACTATGTCAGTCAGTCAGTTAGTCAATCAGTCACCTTTGAGTTTTATACATGTAGGTATTTAGATAAATTATTTTAGCTATTGGCGTAACTATCATTAAGGAGGTCATTGCCCAGTTATGGGTCAAAACAGCGCATGAAGATTTTGAGGATGCTCTTTATTTAAGAAAAAAAATATATTATGAAGATCTATATAGAACCACAACAGAAATTCATCACATTTAATTTTAGCTCTAGTGTTTAAATATGGTAAGTGTAAGCTATGTATAGATTTACCTTTAGTATGTTTAGGTATAGGTGTTATTTATTTATCAGTGATGTTGTCCACGTTTGTTGAGCACGTGCATAACATAAATAAATATATTGTGTAAATCTAGATAAGTACTGCACTTTACTCATAGGTGTTGCAAATAAATCAGAGAAACAAAGTCTGAACTACCTACAAGGTTTTCATAAATAAACCTCTAAACATATTCGTCGATGATCTTAGTAACTTGTTTATTTTTTTATTACTTGTTTGACCACAGCCTGCTTGATGTTAGTGGTTCTTATTTATTATATTGTACATAGTTTAGGAAACAGTACGCTACTTCAGAAGAATTATATTTACTCTGATCTTTAAGACCCCTGTATTATAATCCTCATAAATCAAGGTCGAAAACTTTGCTGTCCTCAAATAAATGTTATAAAACTGATATCAGACTGTATCGGTAATACATGTATGGCTGGTTATAGGAGATCGCGGTAGATCAAAGACAAACATCAAAGGAGAGCGGACTATTTGTCTCCAGCTGACACTGATCCTTGAATACAAGTTATTGGCTTCCAACGACCCTCGGGAAATAAGGTTTCATGTGTAAATTTTATCTAAATAATATTTTCGCTGCTGATAATAAAGTTGAACTAAAAAAAATGAGTAGCACATGGAAGCACGAGATAGGTAGAGCATTAGATCGGAATTTATGTTCATCGACTGAAACCATAGCATAATTTAGTACAACACAATTCTCAGATGAAAAGAGTTATTCTTAAGTGAGTCTTTCACACCGCAATAGAGTATTTAGCACTAGTTAAACATTTTGTGTTCTTTCGTACATTTAATAACTATTGTGAGTGTCAATGTAAAGTGACATTAAGGCATGTAAACTGTTTTAATAAGTCCATAGCTTGTACCAAGCGTCCCGTACGTAACTGGCGCGTAATATTTTTAGCGTCAGCATCGGATTTAGGGCAACGACACTGAAGCGTGGGCGACAACTGGGATTTGCCTAAATTGTAGACAATACAATCTACGGCCACCTAACTAAGGGTGCCATTTTTAATTCCAATACATATATAGGTATGCATGTTCACCACATTTTCGATTCTACTGGTGTTGTTTCAAGCGATCTGCCGCTGCAGGGGTCGTTCGGACAATTATTGAAATGGTAAGCGAAAAAACATACATTTTATTCTCTCTATTTTCGCTTCACACCAATGTGTCGTGTCGGTTTTTTTGTAAATTTCTATGTGATTTATTTTATGCATTTCTGACAAGTGATTGGGCATGTTTTGATAATCGAAATTAAAGAAAGAATGTTGATTTATTTGGCACAAGAATATGTTTCGTATTGCGGTGCCGGTTGTTTTTCGCTATATTGAGACGTCTAATCGGTATGTTGTTGTCTGAAGCAAATATCAAAGAAATTGGTTTTCTTTATGAAAGCTCCGCCGTAAAGATTCAAGTGTATCGTAGCTGAATATTAAAGCAGGAACTGAATGGAACCGAAGGCCGTCTTCTGTGCGTCAGCACTGAAGACAATCATTGGATTTACATTACATTGCAGCTTGGGAAAGACTTGAAATAAAGATATTACTATTACAATATTATATTATTATTATTACAATATTATACAAAATATTTATAAAATATTTTTATACAGGTATACTTTGGAATCAATAGGTACCTATCTAAAATATATGAATTGGTATCTAATAATGCAATTTATTAATTTCTTCTCATTCCATTTCAAAAGACAGTGTTGTAAATTGAAGAGATTTATTTGTTTTATCTGTGCTCGAGAGGCGTATCTTTTTCCTCGTAAACAAACCAAAGTAGCTTTTGAACAATATACATTGTAACATGAAGTTACGTATGCTTAATTTGTAAAGGTTCGATACTGGCATATTAATTAAACAAACAAGGAACTTATGTATAGCATCTCAATAAGACTATGTTTTTGTCAGGGGTTTGTTTTAGAAGCGTTAATATTTAAATATCAAACAAAGCACGTGTATTTTATGTAATTAAAACATGAGCAAGTTGAATTATGTAAAATCGTACGGAATCGTTAAACTTGGTCTTGAAATGTAATGAGGAGAATTCGTTACTTATAAGGCTGGCAGTAGCAGTTTAACTAATTGATATCGTATACTTAGTTCGACTATGTTTTATATTTTACTAGTGGGTGCTCACGGCTTCGCTCGCATAAGAAGTAAAACATGCATATTATATTTCACCCCTTTAAAAGTGGCATTTCCAAAAATCCTTTCTTAGCGGATGCCTACGTCATAACATCTACCTTCATTCCAAATTTCAGCCCGATCCGTCCAGTGGTTTGGGCTGTGCGTTGATAGATCACTATATCAGTCAGTCAGTCAATCAGTCAGTCAGTCACCTTTGAGTTTTATATATTTAGATATACTGTCATAATATGTAGATCTATTTACTAAATGTTCTGTCTCTTCTTTTTTAGAAAACAATGTATCTAATCGTGCGACGATGACATATTCTTACGTAAAAAAACTTTTAGAAAAATTTATAACCTCTTTTTTAGAAGCCGGTTAAAAAGCAGGGAGCGCCGGATTAGAATTGCACAGGACAATTGCAGGAACTAGAATTGGGGTAGGTGTAATACAAAAGAAACTCGCTCAGTTGTGGGTATTATGTATTCTGTGGTTGTGGGTTTCAACGGGATGATGATGACAGTGCAACAAATCATAGATTTAAATAAATGTGTACTCGTCTTATAAAACTATACAAAAAGTACACGTTTAAAAAAAAACTATATAAATGAGAACAATGCATTGTAACATGAAACCTCAGCCCGATTTGTCGAGTCAAGAGTGGCCTCAACGCATTCTTCGCTCTTTATCCCGCGTGTGATATTTTTTGTGACAAGTCGAATGTAATTTATAATTTATTGTTATCTTTTTGTGAACGTAATGATACATATTAATTTTAATTTCAAAGATATTTAATTCATTTGCTACTTAAGTGTGTTGATAATTAATTTCTTAATTAATGTAATTGGTTGTTACCGTTTTAATTAAGTAAATAAATAAATAAATGATTTATGTATTATATCCGTTATCTAGTACCCATGATACAAGCGTAAGCTTAGTATGAGGCTAGATGGCGCTGTGTGATATGTCATGATATGTCATTTACTGGTATATTTACATCTGTACATAAGTACCCACCATCCGAGTGCTTGCCGGATATAGGATCGGCTTCCATCACCATCACGCCTCGACCTCGTCACCCTGCAACAATACATCAATGCTTTAATAATTTAATCTCATTATCAATACATACTTATGAAATAGGAATGTTCGATAGGCAAAGGATGAATATATCAAGTTAGAAATCAGATAGTCATGTCATAGATAAAGATTCTACGTAATCCATGACACTTTTACGATTAACTGTCAATGGATTCTTACAAAAACTGTGCCAGGATAAAGGATAAAGATACATATATCTATACGATGTTGCCATAAACAGCTCTTCGCAAATCTACGCTATGTTTCCATAAATGTAGCAATTTCTTTTACGAGGCCATTAGGGCATTGAAGGACATTGCTGAACCGAAATACTGAAACATGAAAAACATCCAAGAAAGGACTGGAACGGAAAATGCCTCAAGTACTTCAAAGGTACAGCCAACTGCGCCAAAACAACACAACTTATTCACCGTAAAAAATATTTACACTGTTTACACCAACACTTGCCAGCGGCTAAAATGACGAATTAAAACCAGAAATACAAGTGTGAGGAATAATGACACGTCGCCCGCCCACACACGGTTTAAAATAGATTGACGGTTTGACCACCGCTTGCCACAATGTTCGAAGTCAAGATCACAAGCAGGGAGATCTCTGCGGAATGGTAGGTACAAAAATGACGCATATTAAACAACAACATTGCTTACTTATGCTAATTAGAATACCTAATCAAATGAATCGAGATGCGGCGTAGTTATTTTTAAATTAAGTTTAGAATATTTGTTTTTGTTGAGAGCAAATACTTCTAAACCAGATTCGTTTCGACGTGTAATATTTACCATGAATGTTTGCTTAGGAAATTATCGTTCAAATGTTTCGATGCCTTATTTGCTTTTGTGATAGAAGCGACCGATTGCCAGCTCGATAATTTAATTTGTGGTTTAACGCGTGGTGTCTCCACGTCATAGACAATAAGTGGTTTTATCAATTATTGAGATGTTTGGTGGTAAATTGATAATACCTACGTATATTATGTTACGTGGTTACGTGAGAGGACTACGAACTGCTAAATTGTGGAACTCCCTGTTCCTCGCGGAATATACCTTGCGATCTTCAAAGCGAGAGTGAATCGGTTCTTACTGGGTAACCTAACCACGTTCCATCCTAGACAGTGATGATTGCTTACCATCAGGCGAATTACGGTCAAGTGCAATCCCATTCCTTGTAAAAAAAAGTATGTTCTGCGATAGATGGTAAATAAATACCACACAATTAGTTGCGCTGCTGTTAGAATATCTAGCAATAAGATTTGTATTACCTTTACTGCCTCTTTATATATTTTTGAAAACACATTTAAGTATAGGTGCAGCACATATGAAAGTACGAGTACAAGAGAAAATAAATTACTTCAATATTATATGTATATCAATAAAAAATGACTACACATAAGTTTCTCAAAATACGAAGTTAGGTAATTAAACTAAGTCTAGACTATATGTTTCCAAAACTAAAATTGCGGAAATCCACGTAAATAGTGCAGAGTACGTTACGGTTGCGATAACGCTGGCACGCGATAAAACAACTATGACTCATTGTCTGAAGATAGAATCGATTTAGACTTGAAATGTAACTGTGAATGCAGTATCTCTGCTATACGTCAAATATTATAAATAGATAAATAAATAAATATTTCGGGACATTGCACACAGCGCCATCTAGCCCCACACAAAGCAAACGCTTGTGTCGTGGGTACTAGATAACGGATATAATACTTGTATACTTTTCTTTTGTAAATACATAGATCTTTTTATATGACGTAGGGCATAATGTACTACGAGCTACTACTAAAATTATTTATCAGATTGACACACGAAATGTTACGTACTTAGGTACCTATAATAAGTATAGATTTCGACTGGATCGATTTTTTGTCGTGTTGGAAATCTATTGTTGTCTTATGATAAGCAATATCACCTCGTAAAGGTTTTTGTGTATTGATGACGTAATTGAATATAAAGTTTTGTTTATTCCCGCGACATCATCACTTGGTATTTGATAAAGGGACACAATTTTGCACGCTGAGACAGTTCTCTAAATGTTTTAATACTACTTACTTAGTAATGTGTGGTAATGTTGAAGTTTTTGGTGGTGGATGGTTTTTTATAGATCGATGAGTATGTCCTTTATCTTAAATTCGTTCTATTTATATAGTCAGTCGACATCGTATAATCATCCCTACTATACTTATCTCATAGCAATGCCACAATCAGATCATTTACTAGTACAGATAGTGAATGTATATGGAATTCTGACTCAACAGTCTTAATGTTTACAAACAACGAATGTTCTGCCTCATACTGTACGGAAATGAATCTAGATTAGGCATTGCCGTAAACTTATTTTCCTTGTAATAAACTGGAAAGGTCAAGAAACCACAGACGAAATATTTTTCAGCATTTGGTACAAATGAGTCCGGAATTAGATGAATTTATTTTCTTTTTTTTGGTTGGGTTCGGGATAATTGGGGCTGGAGTTTATGTACTTTGTATTTTCTCCATGTACGGAGAGATTTTATGTATTGACCTTTGAGGGAGCGGTACTTCAGTAGGTCATTATAATGTATCAATTAAATATGGATCACATTTTCGTCAAAACATAACATTTTATCAAAATCTTATTATGTCGTCTACGTAATTCAATAGATTATCAGATTAGCAACAACGAAGGTTACTTTTTCCGGTACTTGTTTCGCTCAGGCTTAGATATTTCTAGGTATTCTATTTGTTTCAATGTAACCAATTGATTTTATTGTTTTCAGTTGGGTAGTACTGTTAGTTTTTCTGTGGTTCCAGTTACCTTCACATACATCTGTCATGAATCGTGCGTTGCTTTTCGTCTGAACGGGGTCAAACTACCAGTAAATCCTAATGACGTATGTGCAATAAAACAAAAGTTATACTGACGTAAAAGTTAAACACGCAGATGTAAAAAAACAAGCTGTCATTTAGCGTGGAGGTGACTTAACTATTCATTCATGAATACGTCCTTGATCCTAGCTCAATTAATTCAACACAATATAACGAGTAATACGACACTGCGACGCTGCGACACACCTTTTATGGGTCTCGTCTTTAATAGAGCAACTGAGAATAGACCGGACATAAACGGAAATCAAGATTTCTACAAGCATTCGAATACATTATTAGAACCGGAGACGCCGTTCTATACTGTTTCCTCTATTTAAACTACGGGTTCGGTTGGTTTCTCTAAAGTATCGCTCCTTATAAGTATTCTTTAATTAGCTTCGCATAAGCAAATGCCAAAATGGCTAGAATTTTTGGAGTTTCATGCTTACGCGTTGAATATTAATAGGTGTGTACCAAGGCTCTTGTTTCGGACTAACATGTTTAATAGTGTTCGTCAAGTGCTTAGTCTATAAAAAATAATTTATTAATATGATGCTACTAGGATCTTTTGTTAATTGTAATGACAGAAAACCAGAACGACATTGTGAACGGTCTTCATGTGTGTTGTAAAGACACTAAAGACGTTACACGGTTAGCTTGCGTCATATGGGCTCAGGGCTTGCCCTATTGTGTTGTGCTAGAGGTTGGGTTAACGAATTTTTGAACCTGTCAAGCAGGCAAGTACTTAACATATTGGAATATTGCGTGTCTAACTTTAGCTCCGTCAGTCAAACATATTTCATATTGTATGCATGTTCGGTATCAGATTTTTCAAGTTGAAAGTAGTCTGATCTGATATTCTTTTATTTACACTTCAAGGTTGTTGCAAGTGTACGTCAGTTAAACCTCCAACTAAAGCAGAAGTTGCGAGAGACTATCGATTTTCGTTAAAAAAATAGATATACCAGTCAGTTTTCACTCAGCAGAACTAGTAGATACGGATATTGATTTCGAATAAACGTTAGTTACATACTAGACGGGGCAAAGTCGTGAGTGAGACGTTAGAGGGGAAGGCTTATAGCGTTTAGACATGACACCGACAACTCTGGCCACGGTTTTACTTTCCAGTGCATCCAATATTTTAGGTAAATAAAACAAATTGAGCGTCTGCAGCGAAAGTAGTTACCTAGTCAAGGCAAATTGAATTATCATTTAGATATATATACATATGTACTTCTGGGGTAAGTATCATTAAGAATTGTGAAGTAAATAAATGATTGCTGTTCAGAGATTTCACTAAGCGTGGAAGATTTAGGAAAATTGCAAATTTTTCTTTATTAACCTGTACTGTCCCACTCCTGGGAGACCTTTGCCCAGGAGTGGAACAGTATATTTCTGGGCAAAGGTCTCCCCTAACTCCCTCCATACCTCCCGGTCGAAGGCTTCCAGTAGCAGTAAATTAGCAGTTAATTTGGAAATATCTATACAAGTACCTAATAAGCACGTCAATCTTAGTTGATAAACCTGTCCATTGTTCTTCAACGTAAACATGTTTAGCTTCCTAAATACCATGTCTGCGAAGTATTGTTATTACATATTTAGTACTACGTACATGCGACAGCAAGCGGGAGAAAGTCGCGATTTGATTGGCTATCGTCTATCGGCATGCGGCTGTTATTTCATTAAGTCGCTATGTTTTATAGCTAACGATAGTTTTCCTAAGCAGGAAATTGGAACGATAATTGTTACATACTTGTTTAATTTAATTAAGAGGTACGGCTCAATTAGTGTAGAATTAATAATGGTCAGTTAATATTGTGAAATCTTTTTTTTATGACGGGATGCCTTTACCTAAATCCAAGAATATCCAGATGTTTAAAGGCTAAAGAAGAAATTATTAAAGAAAATGGAAGCGGAAAGAAACATAAGTTTATAATATCTCTACAAATTGGTACAAAAAATCCCATAGAACTAGCTGCAATATTATTTTAAAACACTCATGCCACAGAATTATATAGGTATATGTACATATTACACATTAATGTACTAAAAGCAGTTGCATATACATAAAGTAATTAATACACATGCAAGCTAACCAGCAGATGCTGTGTACATCTGCCAATATTGCAATGTGCAAGATAAATTTTTATTACTGGCTAAATTTTGCCTGCACCTGCCTGTATAGCATATAGGGAATAAGATATACATTTTTACATCCACTGATGCATAATTATAATTTTAGGTTTATTCAATGTTTCTCTTAGTTCATACCACATCACTAGAAAGCAATAATTAACTATAATCCTATGATAATCCATTCGCTAGGGGGCGCTAGTGTGCACTAGTTAGATTATACTAACCTCCGCGTTAAAATTATTTAAATAAATGTCTAATAAGTTCTAAATTAGTTGAAGTATATAAATTCAGTGCGTTGGAGACCTTTGTTTTGCAGGAAATATATAAATTTCAAATATAAATCAGCCCCGGAAAAGATTGGAAACAAACTGGAGATGACAACGGGCCATACCTTAGAGGACTATTTTGAAGCTAAGAAACAACATTCCAGCTGGAAAATACACTCCATAGAAACCGTGAGTCAATAATCTAATAGCACAGAATAAGAAAACATCGAAACAAGTGATTATTACGTGATTATTCATAAAAATATCTTGTGCAGATTACGTTAATTCTGACATGAATGATTCACTAAGGTAAACAAACCACCGCCATTACCGACACAATCAAAGATGGCTACCGGAAGTTGCTGATTTAAACTACTGCAGGCACAGAGTACCAGTAAGCAATCATCAAAATCGCTGGTAGATGGCGCAAAACACTAATTAAAATAAACACGTATCACAATGACTACTGGTTCGAAATTACGACTGATGCTCTAACGTCTGAATAGCGTAGCGGTCGCTGCCACAGGATCACGTGGTTGAGGTTGCGAGTTCGCGCCCCAACTGGAAGCATATTTTTGTTCACCTATCTGATTTGTAATATCATCATGGACAAATCTAATAGTAGTACGTCATACATAACATTCAGAAAACCACCAAGAACGAGCTCCCTGAATGATGTATCGACACTACTAACTAGCAATTCAACTCTGTTTGAAACCACGGCTATAAGCCTGCCGAACACGTCGGTTGACGAGAGCCAATGTAATAAAGAGCTTCAAGAAAATATACATTACTTACAACAACAATTAGCTTCGGCAAACAATGAAATCGATAATCTCAGTTTGGAAAATACTGATTTGAGGAGAAAACTACAGAAAGCTAATTCAATCATAGAAATTTACAAAAAAATTGACATGTCAACTCAGCCGACTACACCTTTAATACGGAAACTGAAATCAAAAGAAAGAAGAAATAGTGTCCCTATTAATTTGCGGGCTAAGGAAGTTAAAAACTCAAACATAGAACACTGCGAGGAACGTCAAAACGGCAACATTTCAACGAATAACTCTAACATGAATAATATTGAATCAACTACTACAAATACAATAGTGGACAGCCAACCTAAAAAACTGAAAAAAATGGATCAACAAAAAAGCTCGACTTTCAAGAAAAATAAAAGGCGCATTGTTATTTTAGCCGATCAGCAAGGACGACAGTTGCGGACATCTCTACAATCTTTGGTGGGAAATGAATACTCTGTTGAGAGCTTTCTCATGCCAGGAGCCAAATCCCGACAAGTGTTATCAAACCTAAGGAAGGAGCTGCAAACACTTAATGCTAATGATTACATAATTATTGTAAGCGGCACTAACGACACTAGTCCGTACGACTTTCAAGATCAATTAAGTAAGTTTTTGACTAACATTAGAGTACCGAATGTGATTGTATCGGAAATTCCTTATAATTCTTCCCTGAACACAAAAAAAATCAATGATAATATAAAAACTGTTTGTAAATCATTCGACAATGCACATTTTGTAGACATGGGCTATAGTAGATACATACCGAAAAAGAGTTTCCTGCGACATATTGCTACGAATATACTGAGAGATGTTATTCGTCTTGATTATAAATATAAAATTAATAACAGGCTAGAGGTAAACTTACAATCCGTGAGCCATGCTTCAAATAACAAGCCTCGAATGCATAATAAGGGTTATATTGATAGGTGCACTCAGACAGAATGTGAACAGCCGACGTACAAAGACATTCTAACTAACAAACAGGATAAACCTAATGTCAATAAGGAGTGTTTTCGTATATAACTCCGTACGAATAATGCACCAGAATATAGATGGTTTAGTTAACAAAATGAATGATCTCACGGTGCATCTTGAAAGACTAAATAATAATAATAACCGTATAGATATAATTTGTGTGACCGAACATAACATGATAGAGAGTGACTCAGCTGTGCTTGTCATGCCAAACTACACGTTAGCCACTAAGTATTGTAGACATAATAGGTCAGGAGGTTCGTGTATCCTAGTTTATAATCTGCACAAATTCAAGTTCTTACCAGAAATCAATTCACTCAGCATTATTAATATACTAGAGTGTTGCGCGGTTGAATTGATAGAGCACAAAATTATAGTGATATGCATATACAGATCACCAAAAAAGGATAAACGCCTACGGAGCCATTTCTTTGATAAATTAAAAGAGCTTCTAGATAAGATATGTTATAGGAATAAGAAAGTTATTGTCTGCGGCGACTTTAATTTGAACAGATTGCATAGGGAACCTGCGGTTATAAAATTTGAAGAAATATTAGCGCATTTCAATCTGAAGCTAAGTGTAAATGAGCCTACTAGGCTACGCAGTATGACCTGCATAGATAATATTGCACACAACTGTAGAAAAGCAAAAGCGATAGTCGTCGAACATGCCCTTTCAGACCACACAGCACAAATTCTGGAATGTCCCGTTAAGAAAAGCTACTTCATAACTCATTTCTTCAAACTAAAAAGAGACTATAGTGATGACAATATTAGGAAGTTTGTTGACTATATTAGTTGTCTGTCTTTTCAAGAGGTCTATGAGAGTCAGGACGCCAACACTGCATATAATGAATTTACTGAGACGTTCTTATTATTATATTATCTGTGTTTTCCGATTGTACGAATCAAGATACCGATAACTAAAAAACCTAAATGGCTGAGTAAAGGCATAAAAACTTGCACAAAGCGTAAACGCGATCTATTGTGGAAATTTAGGCGCTCTCCGAATAAAATTAATAGAGATGCTTTTAAAAAATATACAACTAGGCTAAAATTAATCATAAAAAAGACTCAAAAATCACAAAATAGTTATTATATTACTCAGGCGGGCAATAAACCTAAAGCGGTGTGGGAAATAATAAATGCTAATAAGCAAAATAATATAAAAGAAGACATTACTCAGATTAAAGTTAACGGATCTATTATTACGAATCCAACAGAAATAGCTCAATCTTTTAACGACTTTTTTATTAATGAAATTGAAATGAAATCAGTCAATTGCACCCTATATAAAGACACACTCCAACGGCCACAAGCTAGTTCTTGTTTTCTGGAACCTACTAACCATAAAGAAGTAGAAAACATTATCGCAGCTTTGAAAAATACAGGAAGCACAGGCTATGATGGAGTCTCTACAAAAATATTAAAGGTCATAGCTAAAATCATATCTCCAGTACTGGCATACATAATAAACTTGTCATTGGAAGGTGGTGTGTTTCCAGATAAACTGAAAACATCAGTTGTAATACCAGTTTTCAAAAAAGATAATCCTGAAGATATGAAATACTACAGACCAGTAGCATTGATTCCTGTCATTGCCAAAGTATTTGAGAGAGCCATATACAAACGATTAAACAATTTTTTTGAGTCTAAAGAGGTAATAGTGGCTGAGCAGTCTGGATTTCGCAAAGGTAAATCGATTAATGTGGCAATTCTCAAATTTCTTCAGAATATATATAAGGGGGTAGACAACAAAAAAAGAGTGACCGCGCTCTACATGGATATGTCCAAAGCCTTCGATTTCGTAGAGCATGGGATATTAATTAATAAAATGGAATGGTACGGCATACGTGGCAACGCACTAAATTTAATTAAATCGTATTTAGAGAATAGACAACAGCAGACTGAAATCACTAAATTTGATAGAACAAACAAAGAAGTAAAAAAATATTCATCTCAGCGCAGACAAGTAAAATACGGAGTGCCACAGGGTAGTATATTAGGCCCTCTGTTGTTCTTAGTGTACATCAATGACCTGCCGTGCGCAATAAATCATCCAATGGTGATGTTCGCCGATGATAGTACCGCCATTTTCTCTGATAATAGAGACGGTAAGCACGAAACTGACATTAATAATGCTCTAATCCAAATAATCACGTGGCTCAATAATAATAATTTGAAAATTAACATTGACAAAACCCATATTATGACATTTACAAATATCAATTCAAATTTTGACAACTTTAATATCAATTATAAGGGACAGGAGATAAAACAAATTACGACAACTAAATTTTTAGGCATTTAGATTGACTCGAATTTGTCATGGAAAACTCACATAGATCATGTTTGTTCAAAATTGAATCAATTTTCATATGCATTATATATGTTACGAAAAGTGGCAAATGAGAAAACAGTATTGAGTGCCTATCATGCTTTCACAGGCTCTACCTTGAAGTATGGTATATTGTTTTGGGGAAACGCCCCAGGTAAAGAAAGGGCTCTAGTTGCACAAAAAAAGTGTATTCGAGCAATATGCGGACTTAAAAAATTGGATACATGCAAACCACATTTTATCAAATTAAGATTGTTAACTCTACCATCGATGTATATCTATGAATCAGCCCTTGAAGTGAGGAGGAATATAGACACAATAGATACACTTAAAAGCCGTCGATATAAAACTAAACTGTGTCATCCTCGTTGTAGAACAGCAAAATACGAAAACAGTACATTTGTAATGCAACTGAAAGTCTACAATAACTTACCAGACTTCATTAAGAAATCAAATAGTATTGTAACATTTAAATATAGACTAAAATTATTTTTGATCGAGATGGCATACTATAAGATATCTGACTACCTAATGGATAAGGAATGTAAAAATTATAGAATAAAAGACATACAGGAATGAATATGTACATAATGATATTTTTAAAATGATGTAAATCTTTATTAGTTGCACACCGAAAGGTAGACTTGTGGAGAACTATTAACTAATATATTTATATTTTATACCATCTGTCTGTACCCATAAGTGCAATAAATGATTTTGATTTTGATTTTGATGATTTAAAGCAAAAGAGAACCATTATTATTGTAGCAAATGTGTAGCATAAAATATGGGTAAGTATGGTCCATCTTAGACCATAGCTAATGCTTACTATTTGGCAAACTTTGGTCAAGTGCAAAACCTGTTTTATTAAAAAAAAACATTCTAGTAACAAAATTGCAATGTGGCTTGAATTAAATCCAAATATGTCACAAAACAAGATATATGTACTTACATACCTAAACATTTTTTAAATATGTATAAAAAATGGAGCAAAATATTGACTCAGTATTTCAGTATAAATACTGCAGTACATTTTATCTAGACAAAAAATATTTTTAACTACTTTCTTTACTACTTAATGTGACTAACAGTACAAATAGAACTCTGTAAATGACACATCATATCAACGGCTGATTATATTGTTATCAGTAAATGGATATGTGGACTGATAATAATTGAGTAGAAACCAAGTTACAAATGTCAGAATGTAGACGAGAATGTGTTTTTTATCATGATTTTAGCAATAGAGTTTTTTGCTAATGGTTTAATAGTTGTAGTAGGAGATAAGTATTATTAGTTCCCTGAAAGTCATATTACTTATATTGCAGGTCAATAAAATGTCATTAAAAGGTGCCCATGTATATTGTACTCAAATTGAAACCAGAAGAGGTGAGATCATGTGTTTAAACCATAATGGAAAAATATCAAAATTGCAGCAAATGCTAAGATAATAGAAAAGAATCCATCCATCTATATTATTAAAAGTCATTGGGCCGATCAGAATTTTTACTACATTCCAATTCTGCTTCTTTTAGATTCAGGTAGTATGTATCCCGGTTATTTATTTTCAAATGTATTTTGTAAAATGTATAAGCTGTTTCTAAAGCTTGCATAAAAATATCAGATGATGAGTTTCTACCCTCAATATCAAAAGTTAATTTGATTTGTTTACATTTAGATTGCAGCAAGTGTTTTATTACAGTTGAATACTCCAAAACAACATGTAAGTAATACTTATGACGTGCTCTGTTAGGATTTCTTAGATGTACACTAGCATAGTTTCCCAATTGTAAATATTTTATGGTGAAAAAAAGATGTTTGAAAACTGAAAAACTGAGTAGTTTCAGTTCTTACCATCATAACACAGGTTTAAACAGGTAGTAATATCAGGAAGTGTCAATTCCTATGTGTATTGATTGAAACCCTACCAAAACCACAAGCAATGGATAACATTGCATATTACATTACACATAAACCCAACAAAATATAGCAAAGTTGTAGTCTATAGGACTGAACTAACTGATCTTCAACAATGCAAAGTATTATTAGGATAGTACATCACTTATTATCATTATTTTATTATCTATTAGTAGGTAGTACTGGATAGGTACACACCACTTGATGTTAGGCATTAAAGGCTGTGAGGGACAAGGTGTAACACATTAACCTAGTAAGTATTTATTTGCTCTAGGTTTAAAGTTATTTGTAGGAAACACAGTTTTTGGATATAACACATATTGGATCTTTAAACACTAGCAAGAATTGTCAAATAAAGTTTCAAGAATCACCCTTCCCAACATATCTGTAAAAGAATCTTTTTATCAAAAATAAAGCAAAATTAAAAAAAATTGTAAGGAGACATTAGAGCACATCAAAAAGAGAATGTGGATCTCAAATATGGTTCAGTAATAATTTCTATGGTTCTGTTTACGTTAAATGTAAAAGTGCAACATTACGGCTGCATCATTCGTCTCCATTTTGGTAAACAAAGAAAATGTTGGTGCCATATAAAATGCTGGGGCGTAAGGCCAAATTAGACGATGACACTACGGTACGAGACTCGTCCAAGGTTACAAGAAATAGCGCAGCACGCCAAAATACCACCGCACCAGCTCTAAAGCAATCTAACGGTCCATTACGAAACGTTAATGCCATTATATCTACCGAAAAATACGCACACGAAGTGCATTTGCATAAAAATTACGTCGCAATGGACAGGTGTTTTGAATATAACTCACGTAAATAAACTTACCTTCAAACAGGTAACAAAAATATGCACTAGTTAATGTTATTATCCATAAAACACTTTCACAAACAGTAAAAATTGCATTTACAACGATTTAATAACATGAAACGCAAGTTATTTACAATTTTGCAATATTTACAAATAAATATCACTTTCTACTGTGCGAAGCACAAATTCGAAACAAGTCGAAGTCAGTCAAGTCAAGTGAGAGAGAAGCAAACACGACGAAATTCAAAACTTGATTTTGGGCTGAAGTTAGCTGCGAGTCATTATGACATTGACATGTGTCAGTGTAAGTGACGTGAAAATATTTTTACTCGATTATGGTTCGTAAAATTGATAATAAAATATTTAGGAAACAGTTGGATTGATTATATTAGTATTTGAATGTTGTATAAGTACAATAAAACTGTTTCTTTTTAGTAATCTATAATAGATTTGTAGCCCAAAACAGAAAGCACCACACAATTTAAATTTCATGAAGCACATGGCAACACACGTACAGATACGTTCGAAAACATTACGTATTGGAATTTTGACAACAGTGCATCTTTATTGCACCTTAGCGAGAATAAAGAAAAAAAATGTTAAAATGTTGGCGGTAGCTTAACGTTTTCGATTGCAACTTAATAAGCCACCAAAAAAGAATACCCGAAAGTTCCATAATGTATTGGATTTGCATTTTATATTATGTATTGATTATATTTTTATTTATACATAATATAGCTGATCTCAAATACATAATTTGACCTAGTATAGCTTCCTTTTTTCCATGCATACGAATGATTCTAGATAATGAACATAAAGAATTAAAGAAATACGAGAATGAAAACTTTTCGTGATAATATTACATTAATCATCATAATCATTGAAATTAGAGTTTCTTGGCGAAGCAGATTATTTTTATTGATATTTTCAAACAATGTTTTATCGTGAATTAACGTTGGCTAGAATGTGGCCGTAGGGAAATAAAAATTTCTCGACCTGGTAACACTGTACCAAATTTCCGGGTGTTTTCTTGACGGGCGGACCGATGCAGCTTGGAAACCCAATCAAATCATTCAGCTCGGAACCGTGGGCGACCATACCAAAACAACGTTCCTCGTTCAAAATTGCGCGAATTTGTTTTTTTACTCGAATGTTTTTTGAATAAACATAAAATAAATAACTGAAAAGTGTTCATTGACTGTGTCTGCTGTATTACGTTTTTTAATAATAGAAGAAGTTGTGTTGTAAAGTGAAAAATTCGACTCTACAAATTTATTTATTGACTTGTGTGATTTGGTATTATTTTATGAAAATGACGGCCTCAACGATGATTGAATTGGAATCCTGGATCATCTACCAGTGCGTCCTAAACGAATGCCATGTCTCCAGCAGCTGTAAGTATTTTTATTTTTAATTATTGAAAGCTTTGTTATTGATGTTTTGGTCGGAGCTGGGATACGCTTTTCAGTAAAAACTACAGTTTATTTTCTGTAAGCTACATCGCATCTTTAGGCATAGATATAACAAAATAAGTAGCAAACGATTGATTTATTTATACATAAAAAATTGAATTAAAAATAAGAAAATAACTGTTTAAATAGGTAAATGTAATTTGATTTAATAATAATTAACTATAAAAAAAGAAAGATCTTTGCATATTATAATATTATGTCGGTATTTAAATAATAAATCCTGCCTGTAAGAGTCACGCACGATCAGTAATATGATTCATAATTCTTGGTCATCGGGTAAAACTCTGAAATAATAGGCCATTCTTTTTTATCAAGGTGTAAAATAAAACCGACCGCATTTATTATCACGTTGCTTAACATCAGGCAAGTTGTAGTCAAGCGTAAGCCTATATCATGAAAAAAAAGAAAACGGTTAATTTTCAAACAGCATAGAAAAGCGATATTTAAATTGTTCTTTTTCTAGATGCACTTTCCTGAGACCTGTGAATTAATTTTATCTTAAAGTCTAATTGAGCGTAAATATATTTAATTAAATCTATGTACTAACTTACTTCATCATGTATTCATATCTCTTTAGACAAGCCATAAATACCCCATGGTGTGCAAACTTATTAAAAAACTTTAATTACACATTTTATTTGAACTGTTTTAACAGTAAGTAGGTATCTATAATACCTACTTATCTATAAAGTTATTGTTAATTTATTAGTTAAAGTTATTGTTGTTTTAACAATAACTTTATACATGCTTATCTATAAAGTTATTGTTAAAACAGTTACTTAAGTAAGTACTTACTTCTTATTTTTCATACACATTTTAAAAAGTTTTATGTAAATAACCTTACATTCTTAGTTTCATTTAATTCTCTTGATTTTCTTGATGTGCGATGTCTTGTTCTATTAAAATAAAAATAAAAAACAAATGGGGCGAATATTATGGGTCTATTCCAGTACAAAGGTGGTCTACCTTATACCGGGTGGTCAGATCTTGACTAAATGATGTAAAAAAATAATTGGCAAAATCTTAGATTTTATATACTTAAATAAATAGATGGATATAATAGTGGTATCTTTGACGCCGCCACGGAGCTACGGATCATTATGTTTTTAGTATGGTGATAGTATTGGATCCGTAAGGTGACACATGCGACTTTTAGGTACCAAAACAACGCAAACAAAGCCGCAGGAATCCATTTAATAAATAAATAAATGCCAACCCTCACGTAAGGCTGTCGCGGAAGCCGCGTCCTTGGAAACTCCTGTGCTTTTTGACGACTCTATCGATTCTACGATCTATGTACACGCAACACACCTGTGCTATATTGCTTTGCTATAAAGCCTATGTTAAAAAATAGAGCTTAGGTAAAATAATTATTAATCTAATAAAAGGAATAATCCTTAAAACAACAAACAAACATTATATGTATTTAATTTTACAATGAAAGTCTAAAATGTTTATGAATGTACAGAGATATGTATAAGTATAGTATCTATTTTCCTAAATCTAGGATAATGTTTACAGTTTTCTATTAAGACTTCATTGGAAAATGGAAATATTTACTTCCTTTATTACTTGCTTACCTGCTCCTAACTCAAATAACACGGATGTATAAAAAAGCTTTGACGATAAATGATACGAAAAAGTTTTAAATCTGATACTTTCCTTCTTTGTGTATCTTCTTGTAAGTAGGTACTTAAGGGATCGAAATTCAAAACTTTTTCGCGGGTCTCGAGGGATCTTGTTTTGTTTATTTTCACGATACTTTTAAGTTAAATTAGGAGTAGTAGGTAAGTCGCCGGAAAGACCATTCATCTTAATTAATCTAATTCGCGAAGTTGACAAGTTAGCCGAGTGAACGACGATAGCTATTGTTTTTCTTTTATTATTGGAAACTGGAAATAAGTCGAGTACAATATTATATTTTTCGAAGTAGAGAAAGAGAGATTTAGTGTCTGCTTATTTGATGTAAAAATACTTATAGGTTCTAATCCAAACATAATATTTCCTACATGGTTTTATAAAGCTGAACAGATATTTTATAATATAAAAAAATATCTTATCTACGTATCATCTTAGGATCCATTTTCCGTTTAAGCGTAAAATGGAGACGATCAAGAAAATCGCCGATTGTGCGGTTGACATCTCGGAATCGATTCGAGGGACAATCGAGATATCCCACAGCCTAGAGCTAAGTGAAGAGATGTCTACGAGACGGCTAGGGATTTAATCGATTTAACTCGTATTGGTGGGGTAGTTATACAAAATTCTTCAGTTTCTTTTAATATTATGTACGCTTTGAACAACAGAGACTGGCATAAACATTGCTGTAACTAAATTGTTTAACATCCGCGAAGGAACTGTGCTGATATTCTGCTCTAGAAAACTCCCCTAATGATTTTACGTGACATGTCACGACCCTCAATAATGAGGAATGTGATTCCAGGAGGACGCTACACAATAACATTCTCAAATAAATATGCCATTGAATTACAAATACCCTCCTTTTTAGAAGCCGTATAAGAAAAGCTAAATAAAACATTGTACGCCATTTTATGATAAAACGAAGGACAAACTGTGTCCTTGCTGCTTCGTGATTACATTCCTCAGGCCCGACACAACACAATAAAATGACCATTTCAGGAAATTCCTTTCTGATTACAGTACATTCATATAAGCATAGATAAAGAGAACAGAACTTTCTTATTGAATGAAAGTCTTTTCATTCAATAAGAAACAATCTTTTTTGCGTAGTTATCTGCGTCACTATTTGGTTTGGAAATATTTAAAGTTTTGGCACGATACATTGTTATATATGATTTTAAGCGATAATATGAGAAAAATTGGTTTTTATGACGTCTTTAACATCAAGAGAAATTATCTATGTTTCTTATAAAAAGTTTGAAATTAATGTAACTACATAAAACATATTTGAAAAAAAAAGTCAAAAATTCAAACAGATACTGGAAAGGTTGGAAAATTCCCTCAGACGTAACGATATTTACGTTTCCAAGCGAGTGAACCACAAGAGCTTTTAATACATCAATATTGAATGTCCTTGCTAATGGCCAGCATTTATTAGATCGGAATGCCGGCCCTCGGACAAAGTGTTAAGCCTCTTTATGGGTTCGAGGCAACAACACACCCTAGACACCTTAATATGACCAAATTAAGCTATGTGTTATAACTATCTGATACCTGATTGGTTCGTCATAACGTCATAGTCTGAGGTCTAGATGCTAATTGGTGCGTGCTACATAATGGTGGTTATAGGCTGGCCATCGGAATGTCGAGCGTCAGCCTGCAAGATGAGGCAACGACATGACATCTGCCACATGTCAAACCTGAATGAGTTGATAAAAGATCGAATTATATAGCATATTAAGAGATACATCCAGCACTACGAAGTACGAACTAAGTAATGAAACTGGCTGTGGATGATGATGAATCAAACATCATAATATAATTAGTGACACAGCCTAACGGCTACCACGAGGTCGGAAGCCCTCAGGGCGGCTTGATAAACTCTCGACACCAGAGTTGGCCACTCTCATTCGATAAGAAGAAGAACCACGAGGTCAGAGGATTCGAAACATTTTGAGACCAAATTTCTTTGGCAAATAAATATTTTTTGTATTTGTATTAATTGATGAAACGTTTGGTGAAGAAAATAGATGAGTAAATAGCAGTCTCTTAGTTTTATTGTCTACAGTTCTCTGGTCTGAGGTCTGAAATTTGGGGCATGTTCCCAAACACTTCGACTGGAGATTTGCATTTTGAAGTGGGTTCAAATGCGTGTACTTACTTGTTGGTCATTCTGTTTGTTTTAGAAAAGCTCAATGAAAGCCTAATTTACGTTTGATTGGACTTACCTAGTAACTTAGTGACCTCTATATTTTATCTAAAATTTTGTGTCTTTATATAACATGTTTTATACGTGTATTTAGGCATTGCAGTTCCAAAAGACATCTGACTTAGGGTAGCTTTAAAAAATTCGAAAATAATGCCATTGTCTCATTAGTAAAATTGAATTTTATGACTAGGTATTTAATTTACTAATAGTTATATAATATATAATAATTTTATAAACATTCAAGAAATACCTTTCAACGTTATTCAATAGGACATGCGTTTGAAACCCCAATCTTTCGTCCAACTTGTCTTCTCCCTTTATCATTTTGCTCTGCTAATGTCACATCTAAGGCATCTACTTAAAGTTGAAGACAGTCACCTGGTCGAAACACGTTTGTCTTTGTTAGTTTCTTCGGTAGGCAGGTGGTAAGAACAGCTGTTTGTAACGGTCGCGGCGCGTGCGTCTCTAGTTTTTTATATTAGGTATAAAGAGCATCGTCGCCGTTGATATGGTGTAGGTCATAGTTAATTATTTTATTTGTCGATGTGTATATAGTTTAAATTAAAATCAACTTAAGAAATGGTTTAAAGAATATTTTATAATACCTAACATAAGTCAGTATAATTTCTCACATGTTATTTCTAGTGTATACTTAATTGGGATGTACGGGCATAGTGTGTCTCTGTTTCCTTCATTAACTTACCACGGCTGCGCCATAAAATCTGTAAATTAGATAACCATGAGTACCAAAGTATGTGTCATACCTAACTTCCACGACTTCTTTCATTATGTCAAAGATTAAACAATATTACTTCACTAACTTAGTCACAGACAAACAGACAAACTTCAGCTGTGGACAAACAAGCCGATAAGTCCTCGGGGAGTGACGTGTTTGGTGCGGTTATCAATATTAATGGAAAACGTCAAACAGTCAGTATGAATGTAGTTAGAATTCGTGCTTAAATAACTCTTCTAATAAAAGAATGGTGGTTGCATATCTTATATTAATGCCAACGCCTATATGCCTATTAATATAATAGCGGTGAAAGTTTGTGTAAGTGTGTATCTTTGTTACTTCTTCGCGCTCAATCGGCTAAACCAATATGAATGGGATTTGGTAAGGGGATAGATTAAATTGGACATTCATACATAGGCTTCTTTTTGTCACGCACTAATGAGGGCGCGGGGCGCTGCTTGTTGACAGATGAGAACAAATCTCAATCAAAACTTATTAGTTCCGTTGCTACCTATTTCATTCTTTTCTACTATTTATTCTGTGACACATAATGAAGTCTCCGTTGGATTGGCACGGTCACGTACAATATCTCGTAACGATTAAGGAAGTCATCAGAATTCGGAATATCTTGGGGAAAGTATGAGAGAGTAATAAAAATATTGTGAGGATTATCTCTATGCCAACCAGACTAGGTACGTAATATAATAAAATATATATGTATTTAGATATGTTACTATGCAATGTACAACAGCGATAACTTATAATTCAGGATCAAAGAAATACCCAAATTATTGCATAACAATAATTATTTCAATTAATAAGTCAGTAATTTATTTATGTATATTTTGAGTATGTTTTGGTCTTTTAACTAATGTATGTATCTAATTATATTTTTTAGTACACCGCCTGTTTATAATTCTTAGTGATGTCCATCCAAAAGGTTGCCTGGAAGAAATCGCGTAAGGCGATAAGGCCGCCCAATGTGCATCACTTTAATATATTTAAGCTTATTTCCTGTTTTGTTATTTCTATGTTTTATGGTGTACATTAAAGATATAATAAAGTAATATTAGTCTATTCTATTCTATTCTATTCTAATGTTTATTTTCTGGCTTCCTAACGTCTATGTTTCTAATAAACCTTTTCCCTATTTACCAACCATGTTTATAGTTTTCTTACGTCTTTATTAAGGCCTCTAGTGTCTACGTAAGTTCATTGGTTAACCAAATCGTTTGCAAAGTGACTTGTAACGTCCAATCGTTTGCGTCTTTGTGGTAATGCTTATGAGTCAGTTTGTGCCATAGATGTATTAAAATTGGAAAGGAAATACGGATCCAATCAATGCCTGTATAAATTATTATATATTAATGATTCCTACTGTTAGGTTGTGTTAGAGATTAATAAAACGACTCACTTTTTTATTTACATTTATTTTAACATTCGTTTTGATGATTGTATTTAATTTTTTATCATTCTGATCATCAATCATTATGATATTTTTTATGGTTTTTAAACTTACTAACCTAACAGATTCCAATTTTTCGTAACATCAATCTAGGGCGATATTTAACATTACAAAACAGATTTGCAGTAAATACTGCTTGCAGTAGATAAAAAAATCTAAAACAGGATTGTAATTTGCCGCAGTGGCCATGTTGAAAAAGTTGAAGTTGAAGGATTCTAAGTTAATATTTAGTTTCAAAGCTCCATGGTTCACAGTACGGCAGTTCTGGCATCCGATCCAACTGGTCGGTGCGACCGTTAACTTCGTTTGCATATTAATATTTTCATTACTTACATCGTTTCGCGGAATATTGCCATAACAGGTCAATTGATTTTGGCAAAGTGGTTTATTTTTCGCTGGGTATTGTGTTTCGCGGCCGTTGAACTGGTTCGAAAGTTTTTCAAAACATTCTTTTCAGCAGTGCGATCAAATCCTTGCTAATTTTAGTTTTATAAACTGAGTTTATATTTTTTTAAATACTTTAGTATTCGTCGCTAATGAATGCAACATTTTCTATAATTATATTACATAATCTTATACTTCCACCATATTAAAATTACAACAAACAAGTAATCTTATAAACATACAACGCTTTTATACATATAAAGGTATACATATATGATTTTAATATAAAACGACTATATTTAACAAGGAAATATGTGGGCATAGTTACATATTGCGAGTTGTACCATAATTATTCATAACAATTGTAATTAATTACCTCGGGTTTATTATTAGAATGATCTTTAGGTATTGTTACTGTGCACAATAAGTTTATTATAATTTTCCTCATTATTCTTATGGTTACTTATTAAATATGTAATATGTAGGTGGACTTTTCAGTTTTTATTGATTTTACTTCTGAAATTAAAATACCTACCCAATGAATCGGTTTCTGTATGTTTTAGTATAATAATTAGGTAAGTAAGGTATGTTGTGTTACTAATATTTAAAAAAAACCGTAGAATTGTTTACTCTTTATGAAGACATATATATAAAAAAAACTGGATCCTTCTAGATTATTTATTTGACAAGTGACAGAGTCACAATTTCACTGCATCGCTAACATTCAATGGCGCATTTGTTGCAAACTGTAACAGTATTCATAACGGATGTATTTTGGGCAGCGATGCGCCGGCGCAGCTTTTAATTGGTTATTCCGCTTCAACACGGCCATGGCCTGTCTTATCTAACCTAATTTATACCCTAAGTTATGAACACTAAGGTTAATTTTAGCTTTGTATTAGCGTTGGTGACCTCATGTGTTGTTTTAGCTTTTCGTTTCATTTAGAAGTTTAATTGGGTTAAATTATACGTGACAATCACCTCATGTGACGCATTGGTCATGAGTGTTAGTTTAGTTTCCTTACTGAATTATTCTATAGAGAATGGACTTTTATAACACTAAAGTCAATATGCCTATGGTTGCGTTAGTTATATAGAAGAATTAAATTTCTTACATAAAAACTTTTCCTGCAAGCGCAAAGTTTGTAATTTTTCAAAGAGCAACATTTTGCTTCGGTTTTTACTCTTAGGTAGCATAACTTGTTGAGTAATTTTTATGGTATAACTTTACCATTTTAACTGTTTCTAATACTAATGTGTAGTGTCTTGTATTGTAGAAAATAATAATCTACTCGTTGCAGCGTGAAAAAGAAACAAAAAGACCAATAATTAACCAAACACATTTTTATGATGCACCAATAAAGCTGTATATACATATATGTATTCATTTTCATGTTACAGTGGGATTAAATCTCTCTGTTAGTCGTATTCCTCATTACTGAGGGTCGTGACTCCTCCGCTGAAAATAATAATTGGGGAAGTTCTCTTGAGCAAGTACATCTTAGTAGACGCCCAGATCCTTCTACGGAAGATTCGTGTTCTCAGATTTTGTAATTGTCGGTTTCCTCACGATGTAACAGTGGCTTTATACCAGCTACTAATATTGATAAATAAAGTAAGCTCACATCGATTATTATTAAAGCGGCATCATAACGCACGTGGCTCATCTGCATTCATATCGCGAGTGCATTCATGTTTAATGAATGCGAGTGATTGTTCCACATCGACTACTTATTTATAGTGCTGTACTTACCATCGATTTATCACTGACTACCGGTAATGAATATTGCTCCTTTATTTTTATTACAGTTAATGGGACGTTAGCGGTTTTCTTTGATAGAAGGGTTTTCGCTGAATATGTACTTAAAGAAGAATTGTATGTTGTACTTAGTATTAGACTAGTTTTTCGAATAGCTGGAACTCTTCCTCCTCGCCTCGTATTTCTCATTACTGCGGGTCGTGACTTCCCCGCAGAATTTATCCATTCGGGGAGCTCCCTTACTTAATACTAACTTGCTTTTACTCATTTGTTAGAGAGTCATCCAAGTACATACATTGGTTGTTATATATATATATATATATATATATTTTATTTTATAGGGTAAAACTAATTTAATGATTTGAATATCGTGGGTTAATTTTAACTTAGTGACAAACTATAATTAATAAAAGCTATTAATAAAAGCAATCAGCAATACAAATAGGAGAGGAACACATTATTAAAACTGAATTTAATATATTTTTCAAAACAAATTTCCAGTAGGTATTTGTATTTAAAAATGCATAGTTAATACCGAATGCCAAGACGAGAATAGTCACGTGCCTGATATGTACTTATGTAGCTCTGATGATTGAGAATGATTGGTCATTGTAGCCATATGAAGGTAATGTAAGTAAATGTTCAAGAACAAACATATTTCGTTTGATGAAACAAATGATATTAACTTCCAGCAATACATACTTAAAGCTATTAAAACGTGTTCAAAACACGTTTTTAATTTCCGCCACATTTTTAATTTTGAACCACAAAACTATGACCACTCAAACCGTGCATTATAGTCTTAACAACTAAAAAGGATGACTAGATAGACGTAAGATTAGATTAAGGATATTATAGATTGTTAGTACAGGAAGTCTTATACCGCAAGTGGGTATACATACATAAACAATCTCGTAAGCTGCAGTACCGACGCAGGTCCAGACATCCAACACCGCAGTGTCACCGCAGCCTCGTCCTTTGTGCAAGGGTATTGCATTACTGCCTCTCTTGGAAGCTTGTTCCGTGTGTAGGTAGCTGTAGGTATGTAGTTGTAGGTAGTTATTGTGTGTATTCAAGGCAATGGTTCTGCAACCACAGAATACATAATACAACAGAAACCTATCTCCCTGTTTCGAACACGCAGCGAGCGGAGGGCACAGTAAAGTACGCTCGACAGTCGTGTGTCAAACGGCACATCACTCGCTCGCTGACCGCATCGCCTAAGTATAAAAAAATATTTTGAATTGTATCAGTAATTATATCTAGGTACTTAAATAAGCTGCTGCAATTGTAATAGATTCAATGTACAAGCTGGTTAAGTCGTACGCACGAATCTGAATAAAAAATACTTACTTATATGATATTAGAGATTTAGGCCTAAGTTTTTTCTGTGTTGTATGTGGTACGTTTTCGTATCTTCTACATTATAAAACACACCTGTTTATACATTATTTGAACATAAATCTTAAAATGACTGCCGTTTTGTTTAAATCAAAACATCATCTTTGTTTTTAATATTTTCATCAAATTTCAATACTTTCGACTGCAATATTTCAAACAAGGCCTTATGTAAAGTGAAGTAAAATAACAACTACAAGCACAAATAAACCAAAAATATTCAGAAGGGGTAGATATTTTCTCGTCATTAACGATAAACAAAAAGCCGTCCCATGAATATTCATATTATGATCAAGGTCCTTTCCACGGTCTTCCCTGGATGTTTTCCGTCCTTGTATCATGTGATTGTCACTTGCCCTTGATAAATAATCGTTTTTTGCTGCTAGATCCATGTAGGAATACATAGCAAATCTTTATATAAATGATTTAATAAGACGTAAAACTTGGTAGCCGTGATCTCATACAAATTTTAATTCAAGAAAGCATTAACTTCCATACATTTTAAAAGTTACATTTTAAAGGGTGTGTGTCATGTTTTGAGCACGAAACACTCAGATGACATTATATCAAACAGTAACCAAAATATTTTTACAAATCTCGTATTCCTACCCGAGTGTAACTCTGCATCTTCTCAAGGGGTGATGAACTTTCAATTTCTTTTTCGTGAATTTTATATAGTCTTCAATAGTTCTAAATCTTGTAATGTATGAACTACCTAATTAACCAAGTGTCCTTGGCAGAGTGGCTGCAAGTGAAGCGAGTCTCGCCATGCACTGCTGCTGGAGCGGAAACAGAATTAATCACTACACTCAGTGAGGACTGGCTGAGGAAATAAATCATTGTGCTCTAACTGTAGACCCTGAGAGTCTAAACACTAAAAATCATAGAATAGTGTGGTATACATTTTCGAATTCCTTTAAAAAATATGTTGTTGTGTACGTTACAATCATTTATGATACAGCACCTAATTTACTTTCTCATTTTACATAAAGAAAATTATATCTCAACTCTAGATTGTATAAACAACTAATTCTCAGATACTGGATCATCGATCACTTAAATAGGTAATTAAATTAAATAAACCGGTAAAATTCACACAGTGCCATCCAGCCCGTACAAATTAGTCCATCAAATTAGTTTGTCGCGCTGTCTTGTCTTAAAGTCCATTATTATAAAGTTAAATGCAACTGTTAGATCCTAATGGTGCCCATTCTCTTCCTATCTGATATCAATTGTTCGAAAAAGAATACTTACATAACATCCCACACATATATCTACACATATCTGAATTCATCCAGTAAGTAGCTATGTCTTATCGCTTCCATACATCAGGCTTTGTATTTCCATTCTCAAGGTTCCCGTCGATATTCCTTATGCGGATATCTTCGTGGCTTTGTTTTCCAATTAAATTAGATGTACGTTTGTTTGCTTTATCTGTTTGTTTCCGCAGAATTGAATCACTTTTGTGTGGAGATACGTTATTTATTACAAATTTGTTACAATGACAGTTCATTGCGTTTGCCTATAAATTACTTATATCATACGTAGCATCTTAATAAAGTCACTTAACATAAAATATGTATATGCATTGTATGTTAAATCGTACACAAAATTGCAATCTAAAATGATGAGATTTAAAAAAATACAGTGATGTTTTTGTTTTTGGTTGTCATTGTTTTTTTTTTCAAATTCTCATCATTTTAATTGATATTTTGTATGAGTATGTCCATCGTTGGTATACCTATACATACATACATGTATCAATGATTTATTAACTTGTTATTCCTACATGTCTATTTCATCTATTTGTATTGAGCTGTGTTTATTGAAATGGAAGGTTTTTTATCAAAAGGTTATTGAATCAATTGGTATAACGATATTCAATTCTGTGAGATAATTTGGATTTTTATTGACCTAAATTGTTACAATAAACTTCTGTTTGAATCGACTTTACTGATTTCACTTGAGTCTATGGAGTTGATTGTTGTATTTTATAACTACGAGTACCTATATAACTTTTACATTACATTCTTTAGGGCGGTTTGAAAACCCTGACAACAGAGACTTGCTACTCTCATTCGATAAAAAGAATAAAAATAACTACTTTGTACTTATTAGCGATAATAACTACATTGTAGTCTTATTAAGCTATATGTTAACCCTAGAAGATAGGTACCCATATATAAAATACTTTACCACATTTCCAAGTATCAAAGGCAAAAGAGAATTCAAATCAAAAGCATATATTCGTATGGCAACGTAATTTGCCGGCATGTTTGATGTTAGTTTCCGGACTCATTTCCTTTTAGCGACGCGTAATGATGTTTTCTTTGAGACACTTGTTCTTATATATTAAGATACATATTTATATTCCAGTATGTAGGAATAATGTTGCCATAGTCATTAGGCAGATTCTATGATATATGAGTAGGGTTGTATGTTATTTGTATTATTTATGCGAAGTAAATGATAAGTTTTAATTTATAAATTTACGCTTGAAGTCATATTATCTTGCTTGGCAATTTTTAAAACATAATAAATGTTCTTGCCAAAAATACATAGCTCACTCTCGTTTTAAGGACATTTCGATTTTGTAGTTCAAAGCAAATAAGGACTAAGTAGGTACGAATAATAGCAAAACCAAGATAACGTTAACTGTCGTAAAATTTTATTATTTTTCTTTATTTTATCTTTGAAAATTTATTCATTCTCAGTAGTCTATGGCTCTTCGTATGGCCTACTCTAGCAGCCTATACAACCGGCATATAACTGCACAAGCTCGCGTGTTCACATCGACTGCCAAAACGAGAGCCGCTTGTAATAGTTTCACTATGCATTACGACTGTAACGTAGCGTAATGTCGAGCTAATATGCATAGATTTACCAGAGAAACGGAATGTGGGGAGCCAATGTTGATGATATTCCAATTTATTTAAAAAAATACAATAAATAAATGGCTACAATAGTTCTAAATACTAAGTTACTTACATTGTTGAGTAAATATCACTACGAATATGCATTTGATTATGTTGAATCTTCAAAAAAATATTCTAGAAATTACCTACATTAAACGCTCATTAGTGCTAGTTGACATTACTTGAGTTTCATTTAAAAGAACAAGAAATGTTTTAAATATACCGTGTATTATTATTATGTGCGTGTACCACAGACATGAAACCATAACATTCTCCACATATTTTCCGTTCTATAACACGATTGTTATGAATCTACGGCAATAACACACATCTACGGTGGTTATTGTTCTATCTTCTCTCACGATTTTACTCGTCTCGAAAGTGGATATGATTCATTTTGTTTTATATCTCGAGTGAATTGTTTCCGCGGCTTCTTGATTAATTTAATACCTCCGGTTTTGACGATCCGATTTGATATTACCTTTGTCTCGTTTTGTCTAATTTGTTTTATTATTTTTGCAGAGTTTCCCTTTTACTTTCGTTTCTTTTTTGTGACGGGATGTTGTTCAATTACAATTCTGAAATGAGACTTTGATTTTTGTTTCTTGCTGGATATATTGAGATTTATAATTTGAATACTATACTGAGGTACCTACGTTGTATTTTGTTTAGATTTATGCCATTGACATTAGAAATAGCACGTGGCTAAAAGCGAATATAAAGAGACATTTGTTTGTAACACAACGTCAAACCAAATGCCAGGTTTTATCACTATGTACGTAATTCAATTTCAAATTGTTTATTATCTAACTTTTTCAATCCGATCCCAAACAAATATAACAAAGTGACAAATGAGTGAGTATAAAGCACACCTTGCTATTTTTAACTTCAACTTTTTTGAAGGTTCCAAACTCGTTAAGCAAGTTTGGCGATGCTTCCTCCCACTTATTCGACGACAAATAGAACTGAATAGAGTTGTAGAACCTTAACAGGCTTCTTGCTATATAATACATATAATTATACTTATTCTTGCTTATATTAAACGAAGGCGTGCCGACCTGACTAGTTAGATGATAAGTCCTAGTTAAGTATGCAGAAAGATAAAACAAGCCTCGAGACTGGGACACATAGGGTTAGAGTTAGTAACTACCTACGTGTTAACATAGATTAGGTATGTCGCTATTTTTCAAGCAAGAGTAATTAATGCAAATGTTTTATTGCACGTAATACTATATATTTTATAATAAACGCTCATAAAAACATTTATAACCGAATTGATAAGACCTACCTTATAGGGTAGGGTTTTTCTACAAGTGTCGTAACGTTTCCTGCCAGTTCAGTTATTAAAATACTTTGCATATGGAAAGTATGATAAAACTAGTCTACCATAACGAGTTCATATTATCAAAGACGTATTTAGACTCGCTAGAACTCGACTAATTAACTACGAGAACAAGATTAACTCATCAAAAAGCTCTACGCAAGCTTCCGATAAAGTTGTCAGGCTGCAGTCAAAGCTACCACTCGCACACATCAAATAGATAAACACTAATTAAATATTCTAGAAAGTACCGATAAAAATATTATGGAAATGTTCATGAATTAACTGTGGGAATTTACAGATAAAGAAAAGAAATAGACATTTCCTAGTTTTATAAACTGTACACAATAATAAATACTTGAACACTATGAACATTCCTGATTATATTAACATTTATGTGCGCATCTAAGTAGACAACTAGACATATAGTGATAATAAGTGTATCAGGTATTATTATATTAAAAAATGAATAAGACAGTGCTGGGATTAAATGGGCACGTTTACAACAAGAGACGGTTACTTTGAATCGTTTTTTACTGATTTATGGTGACTCTCGCGCAACTGATCAAGACACAGCTGCAACTAAACGAGAAGCTGACTCTCCTCACCTCGCAGTAAACAACCACACTTGTATCATACCACGGGATTACTACCGCTGTAATACAACTCCATGTTATTATTATATTTAATTTAGATTTGATTTTAGACTTAGTTTTTAAAATATATGTATCTACGTACTGTAAATTTCAATTGAATAAATATCAATATTTAGTTGTTTACATAAATATGGCTTTTACTCAAATAGTTGTCTAAAATGAAAAGTTTAGTGTAATTTGAAATTAACATTTATCATTATTATCACATATGTAAATCAAGTACTCAATATGTAAAATTACTCGTACTGAAGTGAAATATCTCTAGGAGCCGTTTTGATGTCGGCTCAGAAACCGGAACAGAGCGGGCAGAGTGTGGCATATTCTCACGCACGTATTCATGTTTCCATATGCACTATATGCAGTAGAATGTTTAGAACTGCTCCGCACTCAGTACGTAAACTAGGAAGTATATGGTGGTGCGTCAGAGATTAAATATTGCAGCTGTAAGTTGTTGGTCTAGTATGGGTATGCTTTTGTGTTATTTTAGTAAGTTATCGGTATTCGTTTCATCTCTTTCCAGTAGTGTCCATGGCATCCACAGTGTCGTTTATAGCCTATTTGATGTGATGTGTTAAATAGTAAAATTTAATTATTTCGAAGTATTTTTATTTCATCTAGTAGGAGGCAGAGATCTATAAATTGTACGACACATTATAAAAATGAGCCCTATGCTAAAAGATGATTCGTTTTTGACCGATTTGCGTAATATAAGACTAATTTGATCAATTTAGTAATCATAGATTTTGAAACTCGTGTTGACAGTTATGTATGTACCTACTATTGAATATGAGTTAATTTATTAAGTGCTAAACCTGCACTATGGTTGTTTTAAATTAAACTTTTATTGGAAAATGAGCGAAAATAATCACGACCGGCAGGATTCGAACCTGCGTATTTCCGATCACCGTCCGGAACGCCTTAACCAACTAGGCTACGGTCTACTAACTGCCAGGCGCGAAAATCCACACTCATTCCCATTTCTCATTTCTCATCCTGCTGGTCGTGATTATTTTCGCTCATTTTCCAATAAAAGTTTAATTTACTATTGAATAGTTTTTAGATTTTTTTTGTGTGAATACACGTCCTTGTTTTGTTGTGTTAGAAGGGAACAACACGGTTTATTTTTATTCCCATCGGTGTGACCGTCCTCCACATAACAAGGGGTGCGATCAAAGGAATCAGGAATATCAGGATACTCTATATATCTCTCTATATCTGCCGTTACCCGGCGACCGCTTCCGGCAGACGGGCGTATAGGGTGCTAAATAAAAAAACACTATCACTTAATTATATTACAAAACTGTATTTGTAACTTAGTTATTAAACTCTCTGCTAGCTTAGCCTTTCCTTTTACGGAGGACTTATTCCTTAAATGATTCTGCAATCGCCTTAGGGAACATCTAGTAATAATATATAGCTTCAAAATTCTTCTTTTGATTATTTGTTACTTTTCCTACGAGTGGCAAGGAGAGCTCACATAATGTGTATAATCTTATTAGGAAGGAAAATCGTTCAACTGTTTTTAATTCGGCTAAATTGCTCTACTATTATACTACTTACTCTCAACTATTATAATAAAGAAATCACAGTAACGAACTTTAGACTTGGCACGACATTGTCTAGATTTCATTACTTTTTAGAGATAAACAAGCAGCTCCATCGAGACTTGGCTAGTTTTTTACAGAATGTTTTTGGTGGGATTATTTTATATTATCATAATCATGAGCCGTGTTCTGGTATAATTTGGATGACACATCGACCAGTAATTTACCAAATGTCCCATACAATTAATCAAACCTGCAGCGTCTTGTTTTTCTTCCACGCGCTGGCCAATGACTTGTCGAATTTGTTGGAGCTTGTAATAAAACCTGTTCGATCATTTGCGAAGTACTCATTTAGAGGTTATTGACTAGTGATACAATTTCAAATAATAAGTGAGTGTTGTGGTTTATGTGTCAGTGTTTAAATTTAGTTATACGTAGCCCATAATACATTTAATGCAGAAATATATTTTTATAGCTATCGATGTGGAAATAGTACTATAACGTTTCAATTATTTCAAAGAGACTTGGATCTTATTTCCAATTTATTGTTACCCAAAGTAAAACCTAATAGCACAAATAAAAAAATCCTCTTTAGCTATTTAGCACATAAGTTATGTCCTTAATAATTTAAGAAAATAATTAAATTATGCTTGATTTCATACCAATTTAAATAAGTCGATGTTAATGCAACTTTCTGTAGATTACCAATTATTATTCCGATACCAAATACACAAGTTAAAGTACCACATTAATATTTATTCTCTGCTCATGAACTATTTCGACAACACGACCGTATTTTATTGTCCCGTACTTACACATTCAAGTGTCCCACATAGGATTCGAATATTATGTTCTTCCTACTGCTTAGTGTTGTAGTCACGTCGTTGTCGAAATAAGCGCCATCTCGCGGCGTCTGGGGTTATTTGTATGCTGGACACTGTCCTCTTATAGAACGTGATGAAGCCAGACTACCCGCTACCCAGTAATGGGGATGTGAGTAGGATGTACTGACACTGGTAATAGATATAAGGAGTTCTATAATAAGGTCTTAGACCATTTAAATAAATAAGATATTGAATCAGGCGTTACTTTGCGGAAATCCATTGTAAATGAAACACTCCAGAGTTCAGAGAACTTTTTTTCAGAGTTTCATTTAAATAAAGTTCATCAATGAATGAAGGATTGGGAACTTAATAGTTTAAATAATACTTTTATAAATGAATAAAAAATGCGGCAATAAAGTTATTGGGATGAAGTAAACTTTTATTCAGATTGTATGAGAACCAAAAATGATTAAAATTAAAGGGTATAAAATTAGTAGTAAAACATAGTCTACGTCAGCAACAATTTATCTACGACTTTTCCGATAGGTTTACGAAAATAAAACTAAAAAAATCTTTCAGAAGAATTGATATTGGTTATTTTTTTTATGTTGGTTAATTAGAACAGTTCAGGTGATTCTGGGATACAAATTAATTGTAAAAACCACTATATTATCAGCAATTATCCGTGCGATTGCGAAGCTCAACCAGCTTAGCACTGACACGGCGCTTAACCGCGGGGTGTTTGCTCTTTTTTCTTGCCAGTTTTCTACACATTTTTGCTTTTAGCAGCATTTCCGCACATTTGCTCGGGAAAATAAGAAAAGTTTTCAGCACTGCAGGCTTTACCACAACAGCTTGCGAACTGAAAGTTAAACGCTATTTTATTTTCCAGTCTAAAGTATAGGTATCATGTGGATACCCTAGTATTGTATTATGTCAAAAATAACATATGTAGTTATTGCCTATTAGTTTCCGGAAACATGTGTGCAACAGTGAATAAAGAATTGGTTATATTTAAACTGAATGCAGTCTTAATTTTAGGATTAGGAAACAATGCCACAAATTGATTATATTCCATTTTTAAGTTTGGAAATATTGGAATAAACCAACAATTTACTTAGGTACATTCACAGCATCGGTCTATTAACACAGTACAAACTATTCTGAACCCATAAACTAGTTTTATATTAGTTTTATTTCATTCTACGTCGCATCCGGAGCATTCGAACCACACTGGCTGGTGAGAGATAAAAGTTAAAACGGATTTAAATTTAGAACGAGGAAAACCATAACCGCAACACACTGCTCTTCCGAATGGCCAGTGCGTAAATTAACACAAAGTTGACTCGTGTATATTTATTTATAGTCGGTTCTTATATGAAACGTATTGTTTAAATACGTTCTTTATAGGTGTTTTAAGTTTATTAAAAGTTTTAGTTTATAAGTTAGGTATTAATTACTTAAGTTTTTATTTTAAATTAGTAAAATTTGTTTTATAAGTTTTTATTAAATAAATAATGTTACTTAAAAAAAAAAAAAAAATACGTTCTAAAATCTAAATATATAAAACTCAAAGGTGACTGATTGACTGACTGATATAGTGATCTATCAACGCACAGCCCAAACCACTGGAAGGATTGGGCTGAAATTTGGAATGAAGGTAGATGTTATGACGTAGGCATCCGCTAAGAAAGGATTTTTGGAAATGTGACTTTTAAAGGGGTGAAATATGCTAGTTTTACTTCTTCAAGCGAGCGAAGCCGCCAGCACCCACTTGTTATATATAATTTACGAATGACTAAACATAAACTTAGTACCTATAAAGGTACACTGTTTTTATAATTTATTTTTCCTTTTTTCTACTTACAATATCTACAGTAAAAATTTGTACCCGACTTCTTGTTTCTTTATGTTTTATTTTTGTTAAATTTATTTTTATTTTCTTTTCAGGAGCTGCCTAGTCCGCTTTTGTTTTCCGCCGAGTTTTATTTTAACCTTTCTTCATGGTATCCACATGTAAGTTTATTTTTTGTTTTTCTTTTTATTTAACCATTGACTTAATATTTATTTATACATGTATTATGTTACTTGCCTAACCTTGCTTTTGTGTTAATTTTATTTTCGTTTGTTTTAATTTGAAACAGTATCTTTTTTTATCAAACTACCTTCATGATTTATATCTAATAGCTCATCGCGCTACATTATAAAATTCATGGCCGACGGTGAATGCTAACCATTCCTGTTATATCGATACTAGCTACGACCCGAGGTGTTACCCGCTATAATCCAAGATAAAAGTAGCCTTTGCGTTAATCCAAATATAAATGTGAAGAAAAATATACACTTACAGTCGCAAATTTTCGCCATTATATAATATTAGTGTAATGTATTATACCATACACGATGATGAGTACGGTGGAAATCAGAATAAAATCAACTAACTAGCACATTTGTCTTCATTCAATGTTTTTTTTTTCAAATCAACCAACTCTCTATTATCAACGGCAACTTATGCAAAATTATATTAGCAACGGAGGAACTGAAAAATCCCTTCCAACATTTTCCCCAGCCGTTTTCCATATCGCCGCTCTGCCTATCTAAGGTCCGTAGCATTCAATTTGCCGTCCTCTCTGAGCCCCATAACTATAATCCCATAAGCCTCCGCTGATGCGATCAGGCTTCCCAGGAAACAGGATCCCACTGAAAGCTTTTACATTTACAGGCTAACGAAAAAGTGCGAAAAATGTAGCATGTAGTCATTTTTTATTAATATTACTTTGTTTATGGCTTTTATGTGTTTAGTTTAACATTTGCTGAAGTGTTATTAGTGGAGGAAAAAAACATGTGTAAAATCATGAAGATTTTCATACTGCGACTGAATCTGTTAGGCTCATATAAGAACCGATTTTTTCGCGCATGCCTTTATTTTGGTTCAACTATATCAAAATAAATACATAATTTACTATTACGCAAATTTTAGTATATTACAATACTAGTTAATACAAATAATAGTATTTAAAATTTCATTCAATCCTTTAGTTAGGCATTGCAAAATAACATCATAATGCCCAAGCATTGCTAAATAGTGTACAATTTAACACTAAATCAGTGAAACGAATACACCAACTGAGTCATTTATTAGTAATTCCGTTTCTCAGAACCAATACAAGTAATATTGGAGTTGCAGTCGTGTCCATTGTACGGCGGTTGTCATGACAACATGTTTGCTGCACGCTGCCTCGCGCCTTTGCATTCCACTGACATTCTGTTGGAAGGACTGTACCTGCCCTGTTGGAATGTTCGATCATTTGCAGTTATTTTAATTAAAAGCAGACATTCTGAAATAGTTCTTTAGGTATTTAGACAAAGAAATTGTTTGTCATTGTCACCACGATGATTTGATTCGGGATATAGTATAGAAAGTGCCTTAAAAATACAAAAGGCTACTTCTGCGTCACGAAAAAAGGAGTCAATACGCGGATAGCAACTGATACATACTCGTAATTAAACAAAACCTACCAAGTACAAAATCATCTAGTATAATGTCAATTCACGTTCCCAAATTAGAACTTGAATTTCAAACGACACAAGATATCGTAAACCAAGTTTTCTTGGCAGTTAGTAAACAGAAACCTCGTTTCGCACGTTAATGATATAACGCCTCAAGTATCAAGATCTCTAGATCCTTGGCGCGGGTTGCTATGGCAACTTCCTCAGTGAAAAGCTTGTTGGTAAGGTAACGCCTAAATGCTGGCTTTGTTCCAGAAAATTCTCAGTAAACCTGTTATATGATATGTGTAAAGAATATGTTTGGGGAAATGGGATCCTTATTTGTTCTTGGAAAGTTGAGATAATGTTAAGGGAAGGAATCACATTATTTATTGATATGTGGAAAAAGTATTGCCTTAAGCCAGGTACGCTTATTTCAATCCATGTCAAAGGCCCATAAGTAGTTTGAAAGCTTACGACACCTGAATGTTACGCTTTGTCTTAAGATGTTGCTAAATCTTTGGTAATAAAAATGTGTTATAATGTTCAGTCTTAATTTATACAGATATATCACATACGTATTTGTTAAGGATACATAGATTGTATAGGAGCTTCCTTTTACATGTAACAAATAGGTACAAAATATTGGAAACAAGTCTGAAAACTCAATTACGTTCCAAAACGCGCGAGCACTTAATTCACCGGAAGCGGAAACCCAAAGGAAATCCGATTTTCCTTCGTAGAATTAGACGATGTTTGATTTTCCATGTGAAACGATCGCATCGCCCGGTCGTTGACCTCGGACGGGGAGAGAGTACAGGGTAAACAGATAAATTTAGCGTGAACCAGTACACAAGTATTTAAAAACATAAGTATGCTAGTAAATTGTAGCCAAGTGATCGTTTAATAAGACAATTATCCATACTTAAGCATGACGAGATTTTTTTTCAAAATACCCTAAAGCATCTGTGAAAACATACCAGTGCTAATATAAGGTAAATATTTAAATTTAACATGATGCCACAAGGTTTACCTGCATATAGAAACATTGAATAAGCATTTAACTGATAATGGACTTAAAACTTAAACTAAAATTACAGAGATTGGGGTACCTACGAGTGTTAACTTAACTTTAACCAAAATTATAGAGATTGGGGTAAGTACGAGTTATATTTTTACTATAGCATGTATTTATTGTCATATTCAGTATTATTATTATCTTTATTTTGCAGTAACTCTGTATGTAGCTAGAAGAGGGTATGCCTGGAGTGAGGAATATTTTCCGCCTGACTGTGAACGGTTTTATAGTCTGTCTGCTATAAAATATAAAATAATAGAAATAAAATGGATACCGTAGCTGACAGGACTGAGTTATTTTTAATGGACTTTCTTTTATCGATTTAAAGTATCATCGTAACGAAATTCGCTGTAGAATAAAATTTATACCTTTATAGTACATACGTTTAATTATTCTTTTAAGAAATTGAACATTGAATTTCATGGAACCCAATAAACGAACATAATTATCATGGCTACTGTAATGATTTCACAAACTAGAATTTTCGTCATGACGATATGTCGGATAACACGTTAAATTACAAAACAAACGACGTTAAACTATATCAAAGGGTGTTTAGATTGTGTTAAAAACTGTCGATCACAACTAATCAATTGTCAAACACGCGTACACCACTCTCATAGATTCTAACTTACGATTTTACAAAACAGTAAACACTTTATGGCTAATCCGTTCGTATTATAGCAGGTCATAGGCACGAAAAAAATATAAAAGTTTCCCGCACGTTTCGACGGGAACGGCCGTTGACCGCATTGGCTACCAAGTGGCTTGTGTATGACCAGCCTGTTGCCAAAGGAAACCATGTTATGGGGCAATTTTTATGGCTTTGACCTGTTGACTTAGTGATAAACCTCTTTAAAGAGTTGTAGCGTGCTAAAAAGTAAAGTGTTGTTAATTTTTTTCTAGCACACAAGCGGATTTCGAATGATTCCAAGCAATTATGATTAAATTTATAATTTATTGGCTGAATGCATGTAAAGGCTGATGATGTAGATATCACGACTAAATTAATTAATAATTTATTTGGTAACTTTAGTTTTATTTTTTCACCATTCTTACACACATACTTTACGTACATACTAGCCCTCGTTCTTACTTTTACATACGCAATAAATACATTTGTTTAATTTTATCAATTCCAAAATTTTCAATAATTTTATTTCAGCCAACTCTTTTGCATATAAAATACCATTAATTCCCCCGAATTCATATTTTTCAGCTCCTTACATTTTTCCGTTGGACGTCAATTTATAGCCTATATCTCCCGCGCATATTAAGCACCTTCTTGTACATTACTTAAAGTACATAGATTTCCTTTTTTCATTGTATTAAATAAAGTTTTTTACCATCAACATACTTAATAATATACTCGTAGCCTATGTATGTACAAATAAAACTTAGCTAACCCAAACATTAGAGATTCAATCAATTATCCCTAATTTTTCTCTTATCTACTTCTTCAATTTTCTCAATAAAATAATGATTGATTCTTAATGATATCTGATTGGTCCACAAATAATAAAATCAATAATTTATTATTGCATAGCAAGGTAATGTTGCCTCTGAATAAAATCGCTTATCTGTTCAGCAGGTTTATTCCAACTAGTCCTACCAGTAGTTCGATAGTCGAACTGTTTGGAAGGTTTTGTTCCAAGTAACGCCTTCTAGCACACTGTGGCGAAGTTAGCACAATATTTTCCGTGCAACATTTTAAATACCAACCCTTCACAAAGTATACAATATACAGGGTTATCAGGAAAGTGTATGGTAAGCCGAAAACACCTAAAAGTATCCGTTATAAAGATTGTGTTCTGAAAGTTTCAGCGGGAAACCAGTATCAGTATTCGTGTTTTATTCCTCCCGTAACTCGCGCAGCTGGCGAAGTACTTGTGTGCACAAGAGTTTTATTAAGCCAGCCAACCAATATTTACCTTTGTACTTTGCCACCGTCGCTGCCACAAATTCATTTCGTTCCACTTTATGAATGCTTTTTAGCTTCCAACGGACCGTAATTATTCTGCATACCTAATTGAGATCGAAATTAAGGAATGCTATTTAAAAATTCTAGTTTTCGCTGAAGTATTTTAGTGAGCATTTTTAGTTAAATATAGTATTTGAAGGTTTAATTTCATTTGATTATATTTCAAGGTAAAGCTAGCATTCCCTTGGCACATATCGTGAAGGTGTGCCGTAGGTAATGTTGTGTCAAGGAGACACCTCCAATTTCATTCTAAATTAAATTCCTTTTTACTAACGTTGATTAAATTGTGATTGTGTTAATAGTTGACTATGTAAACTTGAATTTATCTAGACTTGAAATTAAACAGAAAATGTTCACTCTTACAACAGGTAAGTGCTAATAACTAAATATCACGAGTATAGACGACGAGTACGATGGCATGAGCTTTTATCTCATTTCGTTTATATTTCAACAAGATGAACTTAAAAGAGTTCTGTTTAATTCAGTGACTACAACCATTATTTTTGTACCCTGTGATTGTGACCGTGTAAATAATAAACCAAACAGTTCCTTAAGTTGTCACAACTTATTTCCTTGGTATACATCATGCAGGTCTACAATAGTCTACATGTCAAGGATGTCACAGACTTATGTTACTTGTGTCAACGGTGGAACTGTTATGTACAGAATTTATGTATGTACCTAGTAACATTTTATAATGTATAATATTCTTTAAAATTCAGTACTGTTAGAATAAGAATATAAGACATTTAAAGACACGAAACACATAACAAAAAATAATATAATAACGAGGTGTAAAAAATTTACCTGCATCCAGCGCTGGTCTTCTGACTGGACCGATAGCAAATGCCTTATATATTTATGTGTTACCGCCAATCTGTATAGTTGGAGATTTTAATTCTAGTGTAATTGTTTTAGGTGACTTGGGTGTCAAATTCTGGGTTTGCCCTGAAATATAACTGTTTAAAAACGGCTGTAATACGATAAATTGTCTTAATTACTTGCCCTCTCTAATTTACACTATTTGTTCATCATTTGTAATAATTATGACATGTGTAGAAGCAGCATAATTATACGATAGTACGAGTAGTTAAATTGATTGTTCTTATTGTTCGTCAGAATGGTCATATAATCACGTAAGGTAATTGAAGCGTAAATTATTAAAATAATAGGTATTTAGTACTTATTTATTTATGAGAACATGAACTTAAACCGATTTTTGAGGTATATGTTAAAGACATGGTACGTGTGTCTGCGTACCCATTTACGTACAAAAATATTTGAGATAGTTCGCATATCAAAGACAAGCAAAAAACATTTAAACTATGTACGAGTATAATGGTGCGTCTGTTTACGACTTACCTTCACGGCATTGGTGTGCTCTACGTTTTATTAGTTAGTTTATAACTTAAATTACTTACTTACTGTTTACACTCTCTGTTTGTTTTGTTCTTAAACTGCTGAAAACATACTGTGAAATGTAAGTATAGAGGTATAAAAATGAGCATTTTTTATAAGTGTATTTTTTTTAAATCATGACGTTTGACTATTTCTTGACTGATGATAAACACCACCGTAGGCTTTCATCACTAACAAGTATTTGCTCTCTAGTATATCTCTAAATAAACAAATATTTCTGGACATATCACTCAGTATCTCTACGTACATTATGTATACGAAATTTCTCTAAATACCTGACTATTACTATACGCAAGAAAATACAACATACGCGAATTACACGTGAGTGAAAACCGTTTTAGTTAACATATTGATAAAAATGTCTCACGAAAGTTTTAATATTAAGAAAATACACGTTCACCGGAAGATCCACAGAATGTACATAGGACAGTAAGTTGGTAATAAAACTGTTTTTCTCGAAAATTAGGCAAGTAGGTACACCTAAACCTAAGGTACCAAAATAGGACTCAAGGAAGCTCGCTAAAACATGTAATACGTTAAAAGGTCAGACTGGGACTCTATACAAGGTTACAACGAGTGTAACCAAATATACACAAGAACTGTTAACAAACAGATCTTGTGCATATTGTGAACAAAAGTAAAAAAAAAACAAATCAGTCCAGACAATATATTTTTTCACTTTAGTTTGTTTTTCTTTGCGATTTTAAAATTAAGTGAGAAGGCTTACTAGTGATGGCTTGAAGAATTAGTAATGAAAATACTACCCCGGTCACACAAAATATAAGTGCGAAAAATGGTACTTAAGTAAATCTTTTCATATCAATCATCAAACTTTGATATGAACGTGGAAAGGAGTCACACAGTCTTACAATAATGATGTTATTGAATCAAGTTTGAATTTATCATTTTTATACAGTCCTTTAACCTCGTAAAACATATATCTGTTACAACATTACATTTATGCCAATTTCGACTACGGCGGCAAAAGTTCTGTTTCTTGTAACTTTTTTTATTATATTGTATCTCTTTTAGATAACTCTGTATACAGTGATCCAACATGCAAGTAAATGCTCGCACCGGCAGCTCAGCAAGAGTTATTAGGCATCCTATTTGCGGCGCATGAAATATCTTTGTTAGTCCAGGGTTTAATCCATCTCCATTTCAAGTTTCTTGACCACACTAAAACCGTTAGGTCAAAGAACAAAGTTATTAACTCAAATCATACTTACAAATTTTTAATACGGTTTTAATGCGAGTCTTCAAAGAGCTATTTTAATTTGCCGTGATACTATAAGTTGTTATATCATCATAAATATACATATTATATACATATTGTATATTAGCCCGCAAAGTAATAACTCCCGACGTGCATGTGATAGTGGCCGGCAGCGCAGTCTGTGGTCGTAACAAGCTATCTAGTGCGAAGCTATTTGCCGCCATGCAGTCTGAGAGGCGAGCGTACTTGGTTTAGTTTGTTTTATTATATCTGATTCTGCTTATCATCTGTCTGCGTTTAGTACCTAAGTTTGTTTAGTGTTTGGGTATTCTGTGGAAAGGTTATTTTGGTGTACCTACTTCATATTCCTCCTCTTTGAATCGTATCCCTCATGTCTGAGGATCGTGACCACCACCTCCCAGCACCTTCTCCTTGATGACATCTGCACTCTTCCTTTTGTCCTTAGCAACATGCAATGCACTATAGACTGTAGTGTATAAAGTCTTCACATATTATTTGAACTACACATATTCTAATATGTGTATTCTTCTAGGAATGAACTTCATATTATAAGACCAACCAAGTTTTATATATTAGTGTCTAGTTCCAGTTTGTCACATGAAACATTCCCGACCCATGTTTAGCTTAGTTTCAACAATATTTATGCAGGTGTCGTGCTTGAACAAGGCAACAATGCACGCTTACTTGCATACTATTAGTGCTTATGTACTTAACAGTAACTTTGCTTAAACTGCCTAACATTACTTCGTATCGTTGTGTAGGACATAATTATTATGCATAGCATTAACTATGCTAAAATGCATTATTTATGTATAGTTATCGGTAATTACAAAATTTACCTTGGTATCACATATTGTTTGTTTATCTGTACCACCGAAAGACCGAACAGTGATAGGATATTTTTGGCTTACATTTTGAATGTTTGATTTTGTACTAGTTAAAGATAGTACTTATGTTTAGTTTCCCCTTCTTAATTCTGTCACTAAGCTGACAGAAAAAGTAATCAATCGAAAAAAACAGAATATCCTTTACCAACGCCATAAATCTTTCATCACCTACAACACCTTACAGTTACAAAATTTTCTGATCCTAACATTAAAAAAAAGTATAAAAGTATTATATCCGTTATCTACTACCCACGGCACAAGCGTTTGTTTAGTGTGGGGCTAGATGGCGCTGTGTGCAATGTCCCGGAGTATTTACTTATTTTATTTTTTATTCAAATCTCCCATCTTATCTCCATTCTCTTGTGGTTTCCTTTGTATCCAGAGGCCTGTCTCATTACGGCTCTCGTAACGAGCGGCTTGACATTTGACATGCAGGTGCTTCCACCCGCCCGCGCCGCGCTAACGAATATCTTTTTATACCACAGGGCATTTGTCGGTTACCATGTTAGGTTAGGTTCAGTTTTCTATTTATATATCATTCTTTTACTAAATTATGTGAGATTGTGAGTTTAGTTTAATACGTATAAGTTTGTATGAGGATGGCGAATACTAGTGTTGAGAGTTTCCAAGCAGATAAGCTTAATTTAAGATCGATATTGTAATAAAATAACTTTTTGATAAATTCGCTTTTTTTTTAAATCAACTGATATTAATTTCGGTTAAGATATTATTATGACTTGAGTAATTTCCTAAATTGTGTCAGATACAATATAACAAATAAAAAAACTAAAATTATTTCGGACTAAATCAATGTTAGTCTAGTTTTTAATTCCATGACACCGAGCTATTTTACGCTTACTAGTTTTACCTTTGCCTCCACAATTTAATTAAAATGTAAACTTGTTTAATGGTTGTGTAACAAAGGTGAGGCTACACCATCGTCCTACCCTCGCCTACTTCCAGACTTCATAAATAAAAACTGTTAACTTGCTTCATATTTTCCACTGCAAGAAAAATGAGTCCTAAAATTGTAGGACTTTTAGTTTTGCAACACTATTGAATAAATAGAATAAGAAATATGGGATTTAAACTGTGGTTGTTTCATTCCAACTGCCATTAATTACTAGAATAATCAAATGTTTTTTTTATTTAGTTTTAGTTGCTATGTTGCTATTAGGTTATATTATATAGTTTCCACGGAAGAACCCTGGCTACTGCAACACAGGGAATCCTACAGCAGTAGTCAGGACACACTATGTTAATATTCTGTGCAGCCTACATTAAATTGTATTAATGTAAATTGTTAATAGCAACATTGTATGACATACTGTAACATAATTAGAATACTGTGTTTATGAAATGTGTTTTTAAATAAATTATTATTATTATTATATTATAGCCATAAATTCTGAGTAATAAATTTTTAAGATATATTTAAGCAAAATAACTTTAATTAAAAAATAAATGAAACTGACAGGTTACACAATTTTGAACAAAGCTTTGAAATGGAAACAAACTCGGTTTGATATTAATTCTAAAAATACATCCAATTATAAGTTACTTGTATTCTGACTCATGATACTTTGTTTGCGTCACTGGTAAATTTTTACTGAATATTTTATTCCGTTATTAGTAGACTAGGGAAAGTCCGCGGCTTCTATCGCGTCGCCAATGTCATTCTTGGAATTACCAAAATCCTTTGCTTCGTTGCGGATAAAACTAGCTTTGTTTTTTTATGGTAAAGTTTTGTTGTTTTATTGTTTTCACACAGACACAAATATTAAAAACCTTTTTACATACTGCTATAAGTTACGTCAGATACAAAGGAATAAAATAGCAAAAGCGGGTTGGCGTCATAAAGTCTATCCGAGAACAAAATAAGGATGGTTACCTTGTTTTCTATTTGTAACCTCAAGCCATCTCGAGGATAAATAAGGTATTATTTACATTATTACGTTATTTCAATATACAAAACAAACATTCTTCTTCTTCTTATCGAATGAGAGTGGCTAACCCTGTTGTAGAGAGTTAATCAAGCAGCCCTGAGGGCCTCTGACATGGCTTAACGACTGCCGTACTAGACAAAACAGCTGGGACCTAAAATTTAACGTGTCCTCCGACCCAAACAAACATTGAATTATGTATTTATTGATGTTTTTTTCATAAAACTTAACCAAACATTCAAAACCTGCTTTACTAATTTCATAACTTGTAAGTTAGTATAGCTCAACTATCAAACTAGCAGTACCGCATACATTTTATTACCTACCTACCTTTTTTGTATCCCTTTCTACCTATATATTGGATCTTATTTATCGATACAAAAGTACTCGTAACTTATATCCAAGTGATTCTTCCTTGTGATAAACTTTGGAAGTCATTGGCCAGATCCGATAACCCACAAGAATGTGTGCGTGGGCTATCTTAATTTGACGGCTTTCCTCTCTTTTGTTCTTTAAAAGGATACTTGCTGAAAAAATAATGATTTTATATGAGCTGTAATAATGTATTTACAGATAGAACAGTATTACTTTTATCTGTTCCTTGCAAAAGTTCTGCCTTTAGCGAAATTTACGAAGAAACGAAAAGTATTTTCTCGAATTTTCAAAAGTTGTAGAACAAAAGTTGTTTATTCTTTTTTGTACTAATGCCACCTACGGTTACGTGTTACCAGTAACTATTTATTACATATATTGTAGTAGGTACACTAGTGGACGCCTGCGGCTTCGCCCGCATTATTTCAGGATAAAAAGTAGCCTATGACACTTCTATGATGATCCGTTCAGCCGTTTTTGCGTGATGAGCGTTTAAAATTTTAAATAAACAGACAAACAGAGACATTGAGAAACAGATAATCAGACAAAATTTCTACAACTAGTTGGAACGTGTTCTGCTGTCAATTCGAAGTATCTACAAATATATATTTTTTAAGTATCAAAATCCAGAATTCGACTCTGTTCAGATTTTTTTATATGTATAGATAGGAAAACTTCCATAGCAATGTGAAATGATATCCTTACTTAAATCCTAACTAACTATCTAAAGCAAGTGGAGTGTGGTTGTATGGTGGTACGCGGTTGACTGGGTCGATATGACGTGACACACGCAACGCTCTCTATGTCTACTTCTATTCTACGTATTTGTGTAGTCTGTGTTAGACAAGAATTCCTTCATAAATTGGATCGATTTGGATAGATATGGCTTAAAAATTATTATGTTGTTGGTGTAATAAGAATTATCAAAAGTGGTTATTAAAAAGTGGTGGTTGTTAGTTAAAATTGTTAAATGCTATACTATTAATATATACAAAAGTAAATACTATTTTATGTGAAATAGAAAATCCTGACGATTAATTTTGTTATCCAACATATTGAAGTTACAATACATGTCTGCTTTTAGTGGTATTTTAGTTTCTCTGTTAAGGTGTTCACTAATTTATGTACTGCAACCATCTGACCACGTATGTAATAAATGAGGATCTTAGTAAATTATGTGTGGAATGTATTCAATATGATGAAACAGATTCAATCCAGAAAACTGAGAATTCAAATAAAATTCAAAGCCGTATCTCAAGACCTTGTAATAGAAAGTTGTAAGCTTTCAACTTGAAGTTCATAAGCACTAAAGCCTGAAATGAGGTTACCGCAAAAAAAGTCTAGAAAAGATTTTCTCCCGCGGGTTCCCAGTGAATCATTCATAGGCGTCTCTTCGGAAACTTTTTACCTATTTTCTTTTCTCAATTTATTTTCCGCTTTAAAAATAAATGCCAAGCGAGAATCGATACACCCACTTGTAACAACTTCTGAGAGAAATTGTTAAAGTTCCGAAACAAAGGTAGTTTTTGAAAGCGGAAGTCTCAATTTGTTACAAGTTTTTTTATGTGTTTCGTGATGTTTTTTCTAATGATCGACCCTGCCATATAAGTAAGTGTTACCACACACTTTCAGCATATTTTTACATTATTCTTCATTTTAGGAGCTAGTTCCGAAAATATTTTTTGTGTGTGCATTCGTTGTGTAATCCTACCGTTTAGAACTTAAAAATAAAAAATAAATATTTCAGGACATATCACACAGCGCCATCTAGCCCCATACTAAGCTTACGCTTGTATCATGGGTACTAGATAACGATATCTTCCATTTAGCAGTGGCAGTAGACAAGATTCCTTTGTTCAGGTGAGCCCAGTAGAATCAACTGAGCCGTGGTCGATAGGTGTTGATAATGCAGCAGGGAAGGTAGCAGCTACCGTCAATAACTAACCAGCACACCTCCGCTCGTAAATAGCTGAATTCACGACGTGGCGCCAGAACGCGTGTTTTAAACGGACGCATTGTGACTTTATGGCTTTGCCACTGTAGGTTACATTAATAAGTTACTTTGGTGTAAGGTAAATAAACTAATACCGGTTCTTTGCTTTTGGGGACATTTGAGAGTTTATATTATTTGGAAATATAAAATTGTATTAGGTTTATGGAAATGACTGTGTTGTATTTGGATATGAACCTAGTTGATAATAAAAATATGAAATTATATTTATTGCCCGAAAAATAACATTAACTAAGTATTTTCATTTTCTAGTGGATGCCTAAATAGGCATAGGCCTGTATCTAGGCATCTTATGGATTATTTTTTATTTAATAGGGTTTGCATTTTCCTTCTGGCATTGTTCAAATAACATCTACCGCTAATAAGCCCCTTAGTAGTTGCTAAACTAAAACATTCTACGTGTATCAATTCCGTAACAATTTGTTTTATACGACTTTTAGATATGACATATATAATATAAGAACACTTCTGTATCTTTGTTCGTCACAATGTATCCGAGTTATGTTCGAGATATATCTCCGGCCAAGTTTCCCAGCAGATGTTACTCAAGTACGACTCAAGTACAATATGTCAGTAAGTAAACAAAACAAGACCATGTTTCGAGGAAGTCGCTAACTTTGTCCCAAACTGTAACCTTGCCCCGTTTGAAACTAAATTTGTATATTTTGACGCCGCTCATAAGGTCTGGAGTTAGCGGTTATAAATGTGTTAGAGCTAAGAAATTCTACAAATCATAACTTTAGGAAAAATTCAAGCGGGAAATGAAAAGTGGAAGAAATTTATTTTAAAAGAGCTACTCGTTTGCATTTAAAATGAATCTATTCATGACAGCTTTTCGAGTTTTATGCCGGATACATAATTATGTATAAGTAAAAATTTAGTTCACTTTGTTGTTCTCTATTATATCAATTATAATTAATTTAGTTCATATTTTCATAGATAATTACATCATATTTTTTGTAAAATCATCAAATTTAGAAAACAACTGGCAATGTGAGTATTTACTCACTCAACATTATGTTGTTTTACATTGAAAAACTTCACCCCACGTTAAATTTACCCAGCTAGCACTATTAACAATCCATTCCTTCCTGGGTATAATCCAGAAGCTCCATCCATCATCCTTAACTCTTCCCGGTTGACTCCTACTCCAATTAGAGTAGATCCTACTTAATTGTCCACCGCGAGTCGACGACCCCGATCTTACCCACTGATGTGTAGGGCTGGTGCTTCTGATTTTATCAACTTTAAAATGACATAAAATGTTTAAAAGATTTTGGAACTCAAATTAATTTAATATGTATTTCAATATTTGATTATGTTTTTGACAATAGCATACCTATGCATATGTGCAACGAGATTAACATATCGTGAAGGGAATCGAAAGTGATTTGTATCAGTTATGTGTGTGTTTGTTGATGTGTTAATCGATCAACAACTTTGCTAGATTTTAGGCTTAAGGAGTTTAGGTTTGTAATTAGCAAACTAAAAATAAGCCACAGTGCACTTTGCATTTTACAGTATATTATAGTTATGCTAATTTGAAATAGTGTTAGATAAAAAGTTTGCAGAATTTTCTTTGCCTCAGTAAGTTAATTTTATTTTCTTAGACCAACCCTGTACACTATCTCCAGCTGAAATGGCGTCCATAAATGTATTCAATTAGTGCATTCTTAATTAGTAGCTACTTCTGAGAAACGCTGCATCATTGCATACAGTAACTGTACTTCGTGTTTACACATAACTTGCGGCTTCTAAGTTTCTTACTTAGGTTTTACTGTTAAGTTATAAGTAAGATGGTTTAGAAGTCCCTTGTCGTGTCAATTCTGTGTTAAAGGTTCTTGTTGTTCAAGCATATTTATTGCTATGTTTAAATGATCATTAATAATAACATTTCAACGATATTTTGTAGACACATAGAAAGTTTGACGTATTATTGGAATCTAAACAAGAAAACACATTTCATATCTACTTATTACTCCTTCATTAACTGCTGTAAACATGCTTGCCGTTTATTGTTGGAGCGTCACATCCCGCTGCCAACATAACGGCGGGACCGGCCGACCAACGAGAGAGGTTCCCGCCAACGACGACAGGGGGCAGCCCGCGCGCCAACAGAAGCGCGCAATGAGAACGACAGTACCATTCCATTCGCACCGCACGCGCCATCACTAACAGTCTAGTTAAAATATACATTATACAGTCCACTCGCATAATCCAGCTAGTTGTTATTTCATCCGACAAGGCATCCCAATAGGACCGAGGAAAGTAGCAACATTTATTTTGATGAGTATTTAAGTCCTCAGCAATTGAGAATCTGAAAGCATTTAAATCCAAATTGGTTCCGTTCAACCGTACCGGTAATCCAGGCTCGCCATCCAATCGAATTGCACAAACAGGTTGGATTCATATTGGACCCACGTTGGACTGGAGACATTAATCCTCTTATGAATACACAAACAGGTGGAATAGACACGAGATTGCTTGATTATGGTTTATTTACTTCTTTTGATAGTTGCTATATTGTTAGAAAGAACCATGCATTAAGCTAACACTGTAAAAATTTACACATCAGAACTGCATTTTTTATCAATAGTTCTCTAAAATATATGATTTTTCCTCTGGCTCTACGGTGCCCTCAACACAAGCACAAGTATATCATATCAAAAATATATGTATTCATATCGCAAACCTATCACATTTGTAATTTCCTCGCCAGTATTTGCGGTGTTTGCTCAATTGGTCGTAGAAGCACGTAGGAACATATATGGTACAGATGCAAAGAGAACTTAAAAATATTCGTTGAAATTGGAATTGAATTTATTTATAATGAAAGAAAAACTCATTTCTTTAATACATAAATGTTACAGTCAGCAAGCTGTAGCTGCAGCAAAGGCTTTTGTAAGTTAAGGGAAGTTTATTTATATCAAGTAGTTTATTTGTAAGTCTATCCGTACATAAAAACACGGTGGTGTACAATGGTGCCAAAGAAGTATATAAAGTATTTATATTTCTTTTATCTATTATATTTATTATGTTTTGAATTACATTATTCCCACCGATCCATCATAATTTCCCGAGCAACAGTATACTTCCCCATCCTTCTACCCTGTCAGGGATGCTCTCACGTAACTGATAACAGTAGGTACAACCTCCGGGTTGTGTTTCAGCATCCATTACTTTGATAACCGATCTCTTGATACCTTGACGGTGTTACGTCAGTTTTGATTGAGCTTTTTCGTTTTTCATGCGGTATGGTAGGAAAGCTAATACACTCATGTTCAACTTCTATAATGTTACATAATCATTGTATTAATTTAAGCCTAATATATTTATTTTAGTGGTGTAAGGATAACATATGCAGATAATAGCGTCTTAAGTCTGTTAATCTAATTAACTGTGTATTATATACCAATAACAATTGCATTTTATCACCGCCTTTATTGTTTGAGTGTCATTTGTTTCTCGTAGTCTTGACTCTCATTTCGAAGGTAAGACATAAGACTAATTATAGATTTTTATTAATACTAATTTTCATTATCATAGACTAATTCATTATGCCGTAACTAGATCTCGTGTGGCCTCTTTCTGGCAAAGAATGCGCCGTTCCGGCAACAGTATACTTGTGGCTGTCTCTGACGATGTCCGGAATCCAGTGTTTAGGCGCTGGATATCTGTTCACATGGACCGAAACAAAAAGTGACCGCACATATCTACGCATATGTGCATTTTATTTTAACTTGACACCCCTATACAGTGTATCACCCCTATACAGTGTTTCAATTTAAGTTTAAGTTTATGGGTACAAGCCTGAAATAAATGACTTTTATTTATTTATATATTTTTTATTTATTGACTTATATTTGATTATAACATAACTTAGAGTTGAACTTTTAATTCACAAAAATATAAAAAAAGTTTTTAATACTAAAACAAATTGCCTTTGTTTATTAATTCCATAGCTTTATACCTTGGTTGAATAAAATGGCCATCGTAGTATGCTATAGTATATAATACAGCAGATAGTGGGCTAACGATGCCTCACGGGGACGATTCCGGGGCGGAGGTTGTACAGCGCCGGAGATACGGGGAAGGCCATGGGCGGGAAACACTAGGGCGGGGCAACTGAATTACTTTCTAATATTGATTGTAATATGCTGCTAAATCAGATGAATTGGAAGCCGAGTACGATGAACATATTTTTGCGACGGTATCTTACTGATAACTATCATAGTTACTTAATTTAGCACAAAATATTTCTGCAAGAGCTTTTGTGAGGTACCCTAGAGCTAGAACTAGACCTATACTTTACATCAGGAGGGACGTCAAACTCGAACTATATGCTGATGTACTACGCACTAGATAAATAGAAATAGAATATCAATTACGTTGAAGCAAACTCAGTAACTTTATATCACGCACTATTTGTTAACAAATCACTATTTGTAGATAGGTACTTCGTTTATCTACTGTAACTATTATTCCAATCCTTTCGCTCCATCTAACATGGCCACACGTCACCTGTCGTGCGTTCCTGCAATAAATGTGTGCTGTCTGCTGAAATGACGCACTATTATTATTATGGTGGAGGTGAAAAATTAAGTGCCGTGACGGATTAAGTAACGTGAAACATTACGAAATAGATGTTGATCATGTAGTTATTTCAATTTGTGATTAGTAATTAACGTAATTTGCTCAAAGTTTTGTTTGTGAAAATAAATTATTGTCTAGAATCATTGACATCCTATAGCATGAAAATAAGAAAAAATATTTTGCACAAGGTTTAAAAATAAGTCTTGCCCGACCCTTTTAGGGTATTTTAAAAGTCTTGACACCGAAGTTATCCACTCTCATGCAAACTCATTTGCTTAGAAGTAACCCCACAGTAACGGGGTGAGGCCGGTGACGATGCCAAAAACTCTACTTAATTATGATGAAAGGCGTATTTGTCGGACAAACGGGAGGAATGAGCCGCGGAGTGCCCGCAAACAATCACTAGAATGTTTCTGCTGCGTCAGCACTTTGTACTGCCACTGCTGTATCATTTCTAATGGTGTTCGGTAAAAATGGTGGAATAAAAGCAGTAGGTACTGTTAGTTATGATGGTCATGAACTATCATTTAATTTATTGGATGTATCTTAAAATGACTCATCTTCTCTTACTTTAGAAATCACGCCATCCTTGTATCCGCCACGCCATGTGTCGGTTTGTTAAGTAGTTTCTTTTTACGCCATAATAACGACTGCCGTACTATGCCGTACAGACAGCCGGAACCTACAATTTAACGTGTCATCCGATCCACGGAAGTGCCCAAAACGGAATGCCACTTTTTGGACACCCATCCAAGGATTGACCGCGTCGACTATTGCTTAACATTTTTGGTGTGGTGATAGTATAGGTTACAAAAAGTGACATATTATCTCTCAAACAACGAGAACGAAGCCACGGGCATCCACATGTATCTCCATAATTCGCCAACTATGTAGCGGTTGGCGACTGAGCAAAGTATGTCATGTGTACTCATGTACATAGTTTATGTACATTGTGTAATGTGTACAAAGTTTGCATGCCGCCAGGATAGCCACTTAAATATTGAATCAACCCTTAATGGTTATGGGGCGGGAGCACGCAGTCATATGCGATAATAAGAGTTCAAATTAGGGCTTTAGTCTACTTTTATTATTAACAGCCTTCCAAAAAACATTCTTGGTTAGTTTTTCTAAACTTTATGCTTGTTACTGATTTATAGAGTGTTTAATTAAGTACATACATATATACTTAATGAAGTAATAATATGTATCTTGTACTTACCTCTATCTATATTATATTGCTATTGGGCAATATTTCCGGAGACTACATTTCCGATAACTCAATTTCCAATAGTTTGATAGTTCCGGGACTCAATCCAATTATACTTGTATAATCAAATAAAGATTTGAGAACAAAACAATGTCAATTTAATACATGTATTATTACTTAATGTACGGTTAGCCACTGGGCGGCGGTCTATAATCAACCTTCCGTTACGTTTATTCTGTTTGCATTACCCGCGGTAATGGTGTGTATAGGACCCGAAGTCCCAAATACGCTCCGAACACATACAAAATAACACAGGGGCACCTTAGTATTATCTAGTAATGACACAAGCGTTTGTTTAGTATGGAGCTTGATGGCGCTATGTGAAATTTCCCAGTATATTTATTTATTAAATAAAAAACTACCAAATTTTCCTCTTATGAGCGAAACTATCAGCAAATCTATCTTCTGTATGGAAAAAAATGACAATACAGAGTAAAATATAAAAGACGATTTTAGAATGTATATTTCACACTATAATGCAGAAAATGTTATACGCAATGCTGAGTCTTATACTGTCAGATTTTTTCTCCAGTATGGGATGTCTATTCGGAACGGTATCGTTGATTCGAAATGTTTTAATTTTCCTTCTGCCTACATTTACATGGGGTCCGGTTATTACTGGCCCGTGGATTGGGTTGGCAACCGGTTGCCAAACAACCATGTAAAAATATGAAAAGAAAATGTTGTCGCACTTTTGTAGGCTTTCCTCCTTTTCATTATACTGTTAGATCAGCTTTGCTATTTCCAAGACTTTAATCAGATTTTCCCTCTAACTTGAGACTTAATATAGCGATTTATTTATTAATTAAAATATTTTCTTAGGAGAGCAGACTTTTAAAATAGAAGAAGGAAACCACAGTACATTTACATAATATTGATTTTATTGGTAATAATTTATTTTTATTTTTTTATTTTATTTATTTTGGCTTAACATTGGTAATAACATTGATACATTTATCTTACACTAGTATTTTTATATATATACAAAATGTATTACCTATTGAAGCTAAGCACAGCATGCACAATTTTATTATTACTACAATAAGTAAAGATAGTGAAAATATATTTACAAACTAATCCTAGTTGTAAACAATAGCAATGGTGTTTAGGAACTTAACAAGTTATGGATTTGAAATTTATACAACATTAAAATATATTTAGTGTGATACCAAGGGTACTTACTAGGTACATCAAGAAGCTTAATATGGAAGTTTGGCTACAGTACAGCATCTAGCAAATATACAAGGAATAATCTGTTTTTATGAACAAAATAGTTTAGTTTTAACTGTGGGGCACCGTCGAGTACCGCCAAGCAGCTAGCTGGGGTGACGAGGATGCCCACACCCAGGTTCTGAGACTGGTTATACATTTGAGCCTCGAAGTGGGATTCCACTGCAGGGCTGGGCCTCACCGGCCCTCAACGCAGAAGTCACATGCATTTTGAATTTGGATACAGAGTCACAAAATATATCTAGGTCACTTACATTACTGTGGTATCTATTGGCTAAATTTATTTGAAGCGGATACATACAGACAGTCTCCTATAAGTAATACCAATTCTGTGGTAATACAATGTCATAACTAATTTCTTATTACTTTTCCTATACTTAGGCAGTAAGCATCGCTTCATATTCCAGTCAGGCACTGGCTATTATTCAGATTTCTAAGTAAATCAAGTCGTTACAAGATATAGGCCTAAGATGGAAATATTATCTGTTCCATGCCGGATTCAATTTATCGCTAATCCAATTACCTCTTCGGATAGGTATCTGAAGCTTATACAGGGCATTTTTTCTTGATTAAAATACTATATGTGTCCATGGAATAATCTAAGCTTACTATTTTTCACTATACGTTTAACTTACTATAATAACCCTGTCCAAATTGATAATAATAACAATTTACTTTTTTACATACATATATTGTTGAAAAAAAATTGTAAATAAATGAATACAGGAACAATTTACTTACTTCTAACCTTATAAAATAATTAAGGTATTTTTAAACAACAAATACAAAGCAAAAAGCTTGCTGACTCCAGCTGCAGTTAACCTTCACATTTTCAAATTTCAGTGTGATATTGCACTGCACTGCATAAACGCACTTCCGTGGTTGAATAGCAAGTTAAATACTAGCATCGTACTAGGTTTTAGTCTTTTTTACTGTCAGTTATATTAGATAGATAGTCTGAGACGTACATTTATTTAATGCACAGATAATTTACATTCTCTTTGGACAGTTTGAAGCTTTCGACACCAGAGTTTTTCACCAATTCAATATATCTTTGTTGCACATAATTATTATTTTTTTACATTAGATAGGCTCACGCTTGACTACAACTTGCCTGATGTTAAGCAACGTTGTAATCTACGATCTAGCACGCTTGCCTAGAAGAAACCTGTTTACTCTCGACATAACAAAAGGACTTACACTATAAATATATACTACTCTACTACCACATCATAAACGAATAAAAATTTAATTTCCTCTTCGGCTAGATGAAAACTCTTTGTATTTTTATTTGCTTATTTATCACGGTAAATAAATGGCTTTAGGTACTTTCCTACTTGTTGATTGACAAGGCCTAGATATCTACTATTTATTACAAGATATTACTTTGTATAAGAAGCACCCTGTATTAGGTATTCGTGCTAGAAGGTGCTGCGTAGAGTCTGTCACGTAGCTCGCTATAAGCCGAGAGGTGATTGCGATCCAATCCTCTCGTTATAAGAGCTCATATTGTACACTAGTTTATTACCTAGCGGTATTACGTAATTAATTGCTATTAGCAGCTAACGTTTGGTACATAATACTCATATGTACTAGTTAACGGCATTTATTAAATAATATTTTGCTGTAATTGTCTACAGCTTTACACATTGTAAACTTTTACAACTATAAACAAAACATACGTAGCGATTTCACGTATCTAAAGAAGTAAAAAAGCATGAAAAATCCATAGTGGTTTAACATTTTCAACTTTGTTTACCATAATTCAGGCAAAAAGAGATTTAAAGAATATGTAAAAAATACTTAGCAATTTACTATCCTATTCCGTAAAACCATCGTTACTTAATCATCCCACCTTCATTAAATCAACTCAATATCTCTTACACGAGTCAGTAATCTGCGCTTCATTTCGCCTCTCAATAGTTTAGTTGTATACCCAATCAATTGACATTGGCTAGTATCGGATGATATTTCCCCGAAGGCTTAAATTCCCAGGTTACGCAAGGGCCCTACCTGTGCAATCAGAAACCTATTCAAAACCATTTAGGCCGTTATCAAGATGTTCCCAGCTTGCTATAACCGGGTATGACCTTCGATAGTAATCGTGTGATTTTGCAGAAGCTTTTTTAGCAGTTGTACCATAATAGAAATATGTGTCTGTTGTGTTGTTTTTTTGGTTCCACATCGTATCAAAGCGATGTCTCATCATGGTTTTTGGCATAGAAGCCCTAAAAGTAAATGTGATTATTAGCAGGTAAAGTTTACTAAATATATTAATGCACATACTAAGGAATTGAAAACCATCTTATTTACACATATAGCATGGTAGGTATACACACTGCAGCCTCTAAAAACAAAGCCTTTTGAGGAAAAACAAAGAAAATCAGTAATGCTTTTTAAGTTTTCGCTATTTAGCTTATATTGATTTAATAAAGAGGAACAATACGTTCTTATATCGGAAATTAATATAAATTATGTCAAAAAGCCTATACGACACGCAAGAGATCTTGTAACATCAAGTAAGTAATCATGTAAGTAATTTTGGTAACATAGTCTTGGCCCATTGCTCTGCTTCCAAAAGTACAGGTTCCTTCAACCCACGAAGGAGTTTTGAAACATTGACATTGAGTCGTCCCTGACTTCTCGCCGTTGTTTCGCCAAGGCTGGCTCTGCACGCGATATGGCAATATACCCTACAGTATACTCCACAATACACCCTACATTATACTCGTATCTTGTTCCGGTGGAATAAACCGCCCTGTGGTTGGGGTCTGACTCATCGACTTGTAAGGCTCTGGCCGTAGATTAATCATTTTTGACGCATTAATCTTTGCAATTGTTAATTTGATTTAACGATAGTCTCTGCTGTATGGCCTGTTCTCTTTAATGTTGATTAAAGAGTAGAGGCCATACAGCAGAGACTAAAAATGCTAGTGTCTTGTGAAGCTTTGAACCCTCGGTAGGTTAGAACTTAGACATGTTATTAAGTAATGGGTTCAATTACCTAAATAAGCAATTATTCTTTGCTCATAACCTAATTTATTTCTTGGTTTTCGTAAATGAAACCCGCATTATGATTAAATTATCATCCATTCAAAAATGTATCTCTAATCAAAATAACATAGTCGTGCCTTATTTCTTGGTAAAACAAAACTACATATCAGCTACTTAGCGTCAAAATTTTCAGAGCTCATTAAAATATCAAAGAAATCAATCTTCAGTTCGAAATAGTAGATGTATTATTTATTCAAAGGTTGAAATTCGTTGACATTGAACACTTTTCACCCCGTGGCCGTGAATAAATAGCCTTAATCGACCTCCAAGGAATGAGCCGACATTTTTGCCCCAAAGTAATCACTATTAGGTGACTTGCCTTTCGTTTGCCGTAATATTTCAAATAATATATGTGATGGAACGGTAGATAGTTGGCGAGTTTTCAAGGCCTATATATATAAGTTCTGACCATATTTTATGAAAAAATAAAAAATTGAGGTACATAATAATATCATAGAAGGGACTTCTTAAATTTACCGATAGAATTTGTATTATTCTGTAATACATATAATTATATCACTTAAACTCAATAATACAATTTGTATCGGCAAATTTGGAAAATCCCTCAGTAAACAGCAAATAAATCTACCTGTCCAAATAGTTGTCAAATAAGCCAGCTTAGATTGGATCGCAATATCCGGTCCCCGTGATCCGTTTCTCGAGGTGTTTACTGTACTTATTTGCACCATTTTTGTTGAGGGAGTTAGGATTGGCATTGGCCTTGGCTTCTGATCGTAATTCACATCATAAATAGTTTCAGACTTATCATCAATCATGTATTATTAAAATTTGTGTGTCAATTTGAATGAGAATGGCCATATCCTGTTGTCGCCTGATTCAAACCACTATTCGTTTATAGGAAATAGGATTGCGTAAATAAAATTGCGATATCGAATGCATGAATGGTATGGTTCTCGAAAACAAAACTTGAAACTCAAGATACACAAGCTACATGTAGCGTTAACTTATATGTATATTACATGTTACGTAATGACTATTATTGTAAACATCGTAATATTTTATGATTCGCCTCAATTGGCCATTCAAACCGAGTCTATGGTGCACAATGAGACAATTGCACATTCAATTGAATCTGTGTAAACTAGGACGATGCGGTCTGTTGCGAAGAGCTAATAAGTGCAGCTTGCGATGGTTTAGGCCCACTTGCACGAGGATATTTAAACATGTTTAGCGACGAAATGATCAAGTAAATAATGACTATTGTGCTTATTAAAAGACGTATAATGCAGGCGGGCCTTTATTTATACTCGTATATTAATGTCTAGAGTTATTTTGTAACTTATAATACCGTATGATATCTTCATCCAATGGACAAATATATTGCATTATTATTATAGCATATTAATGCATTTTTACGTAGATGATTTACACGGTTGTGTTATGTAGGTACGCGTAGTAAAGGTAAATTAATGTTACTAAAGATGGCGTGACACAAAGAGGCGATGCAGTTCAAATAACTTATTATTACACCCTACACGTTACACGTTATAATTTAAAAATCATCATGAGCGAAGGCTTTATACAATCCGAAAGCTCCGTCGTGATATTTTACAATCGTCCCCAACTTTTCACATTCAAAGCATTTTAATTAAGACGTAGAGGTCAAATTGGAACTTTCCACCGCTAGTTATTCCAATCAAAGGACAAATACCCTCGTTTGATATCAATTGTTTTATTTCAAGATGGTGCCGAGCTCGCTAGTAAGAATAAATAAATCGATGGCTACGTAAATATTTCAATAACCTCGTAAGTAGCAATTTTGTTTGGAATTAATGGTTCTTGGAATAGTTCCGTGACACGACGCGTGGGGGCGCCATAGCGGCTGCGGAGAACGATTTTCGTTAGCTGTTGTGGCTGTTGTATATATTTATGTATAGACTCAGTACTATGTCCTAGCTTAGTAAATAGTAAAGAGGTGAATAACGCAAACAATTATATAATAACTTATGTAACTTAAACTAACCATTATGTATATGACTAATCTTACTGAGAAACCAGTTTTAAATGGTGTTTTGTTTCCTTGCCACATAGAATTTTGTAAAGAACTGAAAAAATGCGACAAGGAAAGAAGCAATGCTCTCAATGACTACTCCATATATGTAAAGGTAAATTTCTAGCTTTATTTTTAGGCATCGTAGCATAATAATAGGAAGGCCAGCGCTGGATGCTTGCATCCAGCACATGCTGAGTTGGGGCCGGATTATGACATGAAACTTTTCATTTATTCATATTTTGTATTTTTATATTTTTGGTTGCTTGTGTTTTTTTTGGTTTCATGTTTCAATAAATTATTTTTATTCTTTATTCTAAATCAGTAAGCTCAACAATCGCTTCATTATCTAGAAAAGAGTAATTATTTTATTTAGCTTTAAAACTAAAAGTCAGCATATAAAAGTAGTTCGCGCCGATACCGGACAACGCGCGCTGAATCGTAATCAACTGTCTGCGAGTTTTAAAGGTAATCGAAAATATCCACCTGCTGAGAAACTGATGAGATTGAAAACAGATAACTGATATTGAGAGAATCCTTTTCACCGGATTCGTGGAAGATTTCAACTTGTTGACGCTACGAATTGAATCGGAACAGTTCTAAGGATTTGAGATCGATTTGGTATTGTTGAAATTTGGTACAAAGTTTTGATTGAAATAAAGACGTATTGATTGTTTAAAATTAAATGATTTGTTATTTTTATAGCTATGAGTTACTTTACACAATTTACGTCATCGTGTTTCTTAAAATTATATTTTCCTTCCTTTTCTTTTACATGGGTAATCCTGTGAGTAAAAATAAGTAAATATTGCGTATATTAATTTATTACTACGCAACATCGTACTTAATGAAATTTCTAGGCGTTTTCGTGAGGTTATGTTTGGGTCGATCATGTTATTTTTTCCCTCGAATTTATCCAGTCATTTCAGGCCATAAATGTTACTATAGACTGAAATGACTGGATATGAAACGCAATTTAGAGCTCTTCGTAATGTTTTGCTAATCAGCTATAAGGCCACCATTACTTTATGAACTATGATATATATATATTATAGTCTACCTTTAGATATAACCACTTCAACCCCAACTATGCCTAACATACTAAATATATAGGTATATAGTGTGTATTTTTTTGTATGTTTTGTACAGAATCTAATCTTTTTCGTCTGTGTGTCGATGTTAAAGCGAGTGTGTCTTGTCCCCAGCGATGGAGGGCGGCACGTGGTGCGCCCGCGACATCTCGCTGCGCGCGCAGAAGAAGTTCCTCTCGCGTGTAGGTGGCGCCGCCAGCGCGCGCGCGCTCGTGCTCGACGATCATGCTGCTAAGCTCTTCGATCAGGTAGATGCCTACTGCAAATTAATTAAGATTTTCATTCTACTTAAGAATAAGTAAGTACTTAGTTCAATGATGAATTATTTTTTATTACATAAGTTGACTTTATTTTGAAACATCGTAAATAAGTTACATGACATTAGTATTCTTTCTTTTGATGTAGCTTACTTAAAAGTCCAACAACTCTCCAAATCCTAGAATTGACGCGCGCGCACGACTCTCCACGTGACACTCTTAAGGTTTTTATTATGATATTGACCAAACGGATTTCAATAAATATCTAATAGCTCAACCATCCTATTTAATTTCTAGTTCCTGACAGTGCTGCGCGAGCGCGTGGAGAAGCGCGAGGCCGAGAAGCTGGTGAAACACGTGATCAAGTCGGCTGTGAAGCTGGGCGTGCTGCGGAGACACAACCAGCTGTCGCCGGCGGACGAGCGCCAGCTGGCCGCCTTCCGCTCCAAGTTCCATGTAAGTCACTAGTACTAGTACTCCCCAGCGCCCGTAGCTCAGCTAGCGGAGGCAATCGCATGCACCAATGTCAGGCAAAGGTCGACGCGGTTAGTTCGTGGATGGGTGACCGAAAAATGGTATTTTGGCAATTTTGGGCGCTACGTTAAACTGTAGATTGTAACCCCTCATTTCATTTCGTTCATTTAGTCTAAAATGGCTAAATATCGATACGTTGCGCAGTCGCAAAACAAAGATTTGGGTTGCGACTGTCAATGTCAAGTGTCGAATTGACATTATTTTCTAACCTGTCAGAGAGACGGGAAAGGTGACTCGACAGATAGAAACGCGCACGGCAAGAAAAATGTAAGCTGGGTCTGGGGCGGTCTCTCGACCCGCAGACCCCGGCAGAAGCAGTTCGGTCAACTCGCCACGCTCCGTACATAAGAACTCCCTCGTTGTTGGTGAGTGTTCGAGAAAAAGAGCTCAGTGAAAGAACCTGTTCACCGGGATTAATCTTCCACGTTTCTTGTCGTAGGCTGTTTGCTATATTTGCTGTCTGCTGGAGGTAGTGCTGGTCGATGAGGCCTGCGGACCTCATCCTAGCACGCAGCCGCTGATCTGTGAGAGGAAAAACCCCAGATTCTGGGTAAGTTGTACGACATAAGTGCGGTGCGTGCAGATACCATCTACCCTCTAAAGCGGAACATAAAATAAATGTAACTGTTTGTTAACAGGGTTTTTTAAGTTTCTCGCAAGAATACTCCCTTCTACAACTCATCTACCCGGTCTAAGGCTGCTAGCCTAGGCCGCCCAAAATCCTACTTACTTCACAACACACACCTACTTCACATTTCTACATCGTGCTTTGGGCGCGGGGTGCCGGAGGTCACCAACCGTGTTGGGAGAACTTGCAGCTTCTTCCAGCCCTCTATGGCGGGTGTCTCCGCCCTGACTCCGTCCCCATCACTAAGCCGGTAACACCAGGCATATATAATGCCTGGTGCCTTGATACTTTTATTGTGTTGTTGACTGACTAAAACGCATACTGGTTGCAACTAGAAACCCTGGTGTAGGCATTTCCCCTCGACCCTGAGGACAATTGTGTAATTTAAAGAGTACTCCTTCTCTATCGCCTTGAGCTAAGGCTGGCGCCCAAATATCTATAGATCTAATCATTGTCTAAACTACCTGTAAATTAAAAGTAAATAAGAAACCTAATCAAAATTGTAAAGTGTGACTACCACCTTTTGAAACCTATTTAAATATACATAAATTATTAGTAACAATAGTCTAACCTTTTATTTATTGACTACCTAATACCCTCTAGATAGACTTAGGTAGCCAAACCTCACGGATAACGCTCTTATATTCACCCTCTCACTTACCAAGCGTTACAGTGGCACTCCAACTGGTATAAGGGTCTAGTTGCAACCTTAGGCTTAAACTTTAAATACTAACTTACAATAAGTATGCAATTATAAAGAAATTTGTGTTGTTTTATTATTTCCTTTAGCTGTAAGTACTTATGTGTTCTTGAATGTGTAATTATTGAATAATATGTGTATGTAATAACCAAAAAGTGATAAATTGTAAAGTTGCAACCAGGATATCATAATTAATAATTTTACAAAATCTACTTATCTAAACACAAAACTTAAATGACTATGATTTTAATAATTCAATTAATAAAGACAAATTTACATATTTAACTACACAATATTAGTGTGTAAGTTTTAGAATCTACCTAGTACACTAGTAAACTTCATATAGAGACCTAACAAACTATACAATCTAGTTATTAACTTAGAATCAAAACACAATTATTACACTCAATACTTATTATTGGAATTACAAATTATACATAATTACCCACTTTTAAATAAATAATTTACAACACTGGTACATACAATATACCGATAACAATACATTTAATAATTTCACTTTGATTACAATAATACATAACATCTATAACAATTATTCTTTTGATTTGCGAGTAAAACTTAAACAATCTAAACAATGGCTCGGGAAATCAATACTTTTATGTTGAAAAAAGATGAGTTGGAATACGAAGTTTTAATTAGAGACACTACCCCGGCTACCACTGTCCAAGCTCTAAGGAAGCAGGTGGCTAAGTTGATTAAAGATCAGCCTCAGGTTATGACCCTGCCTGAACAGTGGGATCATGATAATGACTTTGCCTCCGTACAAACAAAGTCAAGTTTGTTATTGTCGGATTGGGAGAAAGTTTCTAAGGGAGCCATAGGCAAGTCTCAGTTAGTTTGGTTATGTTCATCAGGCAATCATCTTCTTCTGCGCATTGATAGGTTGTTGAAAGGTGGAAAGCTTGATGCAAAGCAGCTACAATCTCTGCAGCTGTCTTTATCAAAGCTGTTGAGGAGATGTTAAACTATGACCATACTGGGTCTGTTTCTGAGTCAGATAGAGAGACCTCTGATTCAGAACCATCTAAACCATCATTAAATCACTTTTATTGTGACATTAAGGTCACAAATTTCTTTATTAGCCTAGGATACACTACTTTATTTACAATAATAAAAATGACATTCTTTATTTACAAATTAATAATACCTAAAACTTTTAAATATTTTTTAAACAAATGGGAGATTGTTAACAACACCTCCTTATATAGGAAAGTCTTCTGAGAGTACTGACATACTCTATAGTGTCCTAAGCTTGACACGCCTTATACTTGTTTCTGTATGTCAGGATACTTTTCTGGATACCTGTAATAATCTATACAGGCATACCACTTCTTAAAGAGCTGTATATGCTCACTTGTTGTTAACAATTTATCATATTGAAAATTTGTCTTGGAAGTTGATTGGTAATGAGAATCAACTTCTTCTGTAATTATTTACTTGCTATTTAGATAGCAGTCTATGATTTTTGTGTTCCTATTACAATAAAATTCCCTATTACCTTAAAAAATAGGAACACAAATTAAATCAACACTATTTTACTAACTATACCTAACTTGGACAGGAGTTAGGGAAAATAAATAAAACTGCAAATAAGTAGACATAAGCAGTAGGTATATTAATAAACACAACAACGAGGGGGGGGATCAAATAGATTTTAAGATAGATAAGTAAGTTATTATTAGTTAGCATAGTTTTCTGACAACAGCTCTTCACCACTAAATTAAGAAATCTAAATTATCGCAAATTAACCTAAATTATTAAAAATGGTAAACAAAAAACTTAATGTAGCAAATGTAGGTACAATACCTGATAGGGGGAATAAATGATAATAACTAAAAATATTTATGTAAGTATACTGCATGGAATGTCAGAACCGAAGGCCACTCTGCGGGAACTATACCCGAAGCCAAGGTTGTTTTCTTTTCAAATTTCTGTCTAATTCTTCAACTTTAATCTTTTGTCTTTCACTTTTTGTGCTGAGCATATCCCCATATCCTCCCAAATTGCTTCAGCCTATTTATTTATAAAACTGCTTCTTCATACTATTTATTCAGTCTGATGTACTAGGCCGGTACACCATTCCCTACTCTTCTTGGAACAATCTTTAATCTAATATAATATTGTAATCTATGTAAATATATCCCTTTAATAAACATCACAAATATATGCTTACTTTATGTAGTTTACAACTTAAATGGGCCAAGGCCGCTAAACAATTACAGAGCAGTTTTCGCGGACTCTATAAGCAAGCTTTAAACGCGTACAAATACTAAACTTTTCTACATGTAAAGCGGATACTAAACTAACAGTGCCGTTACACATAACAGAGCAGTTTTCGCGGACTCTAAAAAAATAAGCTCTAAACGCGTAAGTACCTACTACTAACTCTTCTACGTACCTACCTACGTAGCTCTAAAGAACTGTATATGTTCACTACACTATAGTGTCTCTAGCTAGACACGCCTTCACTTGGCATCTGTAACTCAGATGAAGGGTGCTTTTCGCGTCCTACCGCGTTACAAATAGGAAACTCATAAGTCTACAGGGCGGCGTTGTACCCTGGTCAAATAAAAAGCCATAGCAGACATATTAACAAGCTTATGCACATTAGGTGTGTAAATTATACTTGGGGATTTATCTATTAGTTTATCTATATCATACTCACAAGTAGATAATATATCAATATTGTTCCCAGTAAGCTTGACTACATTCAGCAAACTGCATAATAATTTGATTAACATTTTCTAACTAGTGTTAATATTATATTACTCTTATGTAATTATATGATTACCTATAGGGGTTTTGCAGGGATTAAAAACATAGTAGAATCAGATATATACATTTATTTTTATTCCTTCCCACAAGTGTTACATAATAAAATGAATAAATTATTAGAAAAAATATTTATATTGGAAATTAAAAACTAAATAAACTATAAAATTTGTGAAGCTGTTGCAGAAATAAGTATTTTTAAGATAGATTTAGTCTTGGTTTGGGTATAAGACCACTTTTGGTTTATAAGTTTCTGGTTATTTAATTGTACATAGGATAGGTTGGTAGTCCAGAATTCTGGAAATTTGTTGTTTTTAGATTTATTAACCTATAATGGTTATTACACTTTGTTGGATCATTTTAATGGATATTTTAATTTTTGGTCTTCAACTTCCGCAAACTTTGTTATCTTGCGGTAGCTGTTTCAGTAGTTTACGGCTGAGGGCAGCCGTGAATTCACTGCGTGAATTCTTTTCTGAGGGGGGCCTTGTGTAACCCCTCATTTCATTTCGTTCATTTAGTCTAAAATGGCTAAATATCGATACGTTGCGCAGTCGCAAAACAAAGATTTGGGTTGCGACTGTCAATGTCAAGTGTCGAATTGACATTATTTTCTAACCTGTCAGAGAGACGGGAAAGGTGACTCGACAGATAGAAACGCGCACGGCAAGAAAAATGTAAGCTGGGTCTGGGGCGGTCTCTCGACCCGCAGACCCCGGCAGAAGCAGTTCGGTCAACTCGCCACGCTCCGTACATAAGAACTCCCTCGTTGTTGGTGAGTGTTCGAGAAAAAGAGCTCAGTGAAAGAACCTGTTCACCGGGATTAATCTTCCACGTTTCTTGTCGTAGGCTGTTTGCTATATTTGCTGTCTGCTGGAGGTAGTGCTGGTCGATGAGGCCTGCGGACCTCATCCTAGCACGCAGCCGCTGATCTGTGAGAGGAAAAACCCCAGATTCTGGGTAAGTTGTACGACATAAGTGCGGTGCGTGCAGATACCATCTACCCTCTAAAGCGGAACATAAAATAAATGTAACTGTTTGTTAACAGGGTTTTTTAAGTTTCTCGCAAGAATACTCCCTTCTACAACTCATCTACCCGGTCTAAGGCTGCTAGCCTAGGCCGCCCAAAATCCTACTTACTTCACAACACACACCTACTTCACATTTCTACATCGTGCTTTGGGCGCGGGGTGCCGGAGGTCACCAACCGTGTTGGGAGAACTTGCAGCTTCTTCCAGCCCTCTATGGCGGGTGTCTCCGCCCTGACTCCGTCCCCATCACTAAGCCGGTAACACCAGGCATATATAATGCCTGGTGCCTTGATACTTTTATTGTGTTGTTGACTGACTAAAACGCATACTGGTTGCAACTAGAAACCCTGGTGTAGGCATTTCCCCTCGACCCTGAGGACAATTGTGTAATTTAAAGAGTACTCCTTCTCTATCGCCTTGAGCTAAGGCTGGCGCCCAAATATCTATAGATCTAATCATTGTCTAAACTACCTGTAAATTAAAAGTAAATAAGAAACCTAATCAAAATTGTAAAGTGTGACTACCACCTTTTGAAACCTATTTAAATATACATAAATTATTAGTAACAATAGTCTAACCTTTTATTTATTGACTACCTAATACCCTCTAGATAGACTTAGGTAGCCAAACCTCACGGATAACGCTCTTATATTCACCCTCTCACTCTCAAAGCGTTACAAGATTTCGGCTGTTTGTCGAGTACGGCAGCCGTTAAGCCATGTCTTAACTAGTACTCCCAGAAACTTGACTTGATACTTGACTCACACTTGGACTTCTTGAATTGGTGAACAAAAAGTGGCATTTTATTTGGGTGCTTTCGTAAATTGCAGGATATGGACGCGCTACGACAAATAGCCAGTCTAGAATCTATAGTTTAACGTAGATACCGGATGTTTGTCCTAGCGCGACTGTTGTTATAAAAAGGTTTTGGCATTGGAGCTGGCGTATCAAACAAAGACATAGATCACACCTCACCGCCTTTTTCTACCTTTTTGAGCCTTGAGATACAACAGATGTAGCTACTGTTTTCTTCTGTTTGATTTGTTCACTTTTTTATTTTTTTTATCTCGAAATAGGCTTATGTTTGACTAAAGCCTGCCTGATGTTAAACACTACTGTAGTTTTAGATGTAGCATGCATGCCTAGAAGAAACCTATTTACTCTAGATTTGAATACCCCTGGGTTATAATTTTCTGGAAACAGGGCTCCAGGTAGAGAGTTCCATAGTCTCGCTGTCCTTACTATGAAGGTAGATGCAAAGCGCTTCGTGCGAGTCTTTGGAACTTCCACCATTAATCAGTTATTTGTTGTAATTTCCAGACGCTGCTGATGGCGGTGGTGTCGTTCTGCGAGGTGGACTACTCGTACGACCGCGGCTTCTTGCAGGACGCTCTGCGGGATTCACACCAGTCGCTCAAGTATGTATCACTTTTTATCATCACAACGTTTATTATTTCGTCATAAAAGTAAAAACAGTCAGGGGGTTAGAAAACTAGTCATCTGACAAAGGTTGGGAAAACTTAACAAGATCTAAATTGTAAAATATTCCTTAAAATAAATAAAGGAAATATTAAATTCGCCTGTTTACTTGACCTTTGTTTTCCTCAACCGTTGCAGGTCTGTGGTAGAGCGCCATCTCTCGGACAAGTCAGTGTCCCGCCTCGCCGGAGTCTTCGCTCTGGCTTCGAGAGATGAGCTCTTGGACTCTCTATTCGCCGGTCAAGTGGACGAAGACGTGCAGAAGTTGGCGCGAATGCTCCGCAAAGAACTGGACCGAGGTCTCCTGTAATCCCACAGGGTTGAACCCTGAACCCTCCTTGGGCCTGATTGGGCCTTCTGATACCTATGGTATATATGGTATACCATGGTGTCTGTGTATTGCGCTCTCTATTTCGCGGACTCTCCATATTATTTGTAGTCGCATTTCAGTTGTCTGAATGTAAACACGAAAGTCCACGTCGGTGGTGAAAGTCGAATTTTATTGCAATTAGCTTGGGCACGTTGGTTTTTACTTTAGTCGCACAGACTTGAAAATTAGAGATGATTTATTTAGTCTTCTAATTTGAATAACAAGAGAAGCTCTCGAAATGATCGGGCTGATATTCATATAATATGATTTTGTCCCGAACCGATCCCTACTAATCACTCGGAGAGAAGAAGCAACGTCGGAAACAAACGATGAGTATAAATTACCGACTATGGGAACACTTACAATATCGTTATCTTCACAAATGAAGATTTGAATTTATATTCATAAGGAATCAAAGATAATAATAAGATGTACATACATTTGCACGGCATATTTCGATTGTAGCATCGTATAAGCAAAATTCTCCTCAAACTCATTAAATTACTAAATTATCCATGAATTATAAAGAAGGAAGAAAACACTAAAAAAATAACTACTTCATTGTTTTAAACATACACCTCATAAATTTTATCATAATGGTTTTATCATTTACGTTATAAAATTACTTTAAGACTTGACTTTATCAAAAAGACTACAGTAATGAATACTCAATCGATTTTAGTTACTCGTGTACTTTTTGCCATTTATATTAAAGTACCAGTGCTTTGGCTTATGAATTAATATTACTTTTAAAGTTTACTAAGCGCTTGCCGTTTTGCCAGTATTGTATGTTAACGTAGCATTAATATGAAACAGAACTATGTTGATTGTATGATCTTGCCTGGTTTAAACCGATTTATCACAGCGTTAAAGATAAGAATAGCATGTAATAGTTTGTAAATATTATTTTTGTACATTATTATAATTAATTATACGTTAATGTAACCCTCACACTTGTATACATTTTGTAATCATCTTTCTACTGACTTCTATCAGAAGTTATAAAAACTAACATAATATTTCGATTTATACTAAAACATCATGTACCTACGTTAATCATATCTACCTATAACAATATATTCTTGAAACAACTAGTTATTGTACTAGCTTCTCTGTAAGACTTTGTAACATTTTATCTACAATATACATTTACTGTCGGCCTTATAAGAAATACAAAATTCACTTTACTCTCAATCGAAGATTCTTACATACACGAAGTAATATTTTTGAATAATTATAACTTGAACAATGAAGGATTATTATTTGATCAATCTTTTGTTTCTTTTTCACATTGAAAGTGTTAAAAACGAAGGAATGATCAATAAACAAAATTCTAATAATCAAGTTCGCGGGTCAGGCATACTTAATACGAGTATCTTGTCAAAACTTAGTAAACAATGAGAATATTTAAATGAAAATTGTAACCACTTTAACGTCTATAAATTTTGGACCAAATGTTAAATATCTATACAGTACGAACATATCTGAATGTTGATTCATATCTTATTTTAGTAGCAATAAAACTTGGATAGTCATATTGTCTGTAAGTAGAGGTGGTTTGTAATAAATGTAATGTTGGTCGACCAAGGAGTGGAATAAAATCAAAGTATATTTGGTATTTGAAGAAATATGGATCAGGAAACAAAATCAAGGTATGTTTGTGTATTGTAATATGTATGTATTTGTATTTTTGAAGTTGTGTATCGCTATAGGTCGACCCTTGTAGAGTAAGTCACTGTCGTACGCACATTTTTAATCTTGCCTATTATTGTCCCTGTTTTCTGCCTGTTTGTGTTTGGTGTTCATGTTTGCTGTCTTGAGACACGTTTTAAAACTTCACACATTATATAGTATTCGTGATTTTATATTCAAGTTACAACTGACTTGAGCAATTACAAGAAACCAACGAAATCCTCAAAGATTAATCTTTTCTTGTTTGATTTTCCATACGGTATTAGACTACTGGTACCTAAACTTGAGGCTATTTATTAATTGAAGTATTTTTTACATCGAGTGAAGCTCAATGAGATTTTAAATCACCATCATCTCTAGCCTCTTCCACTCTATTGCTTTTCTCAATACGAACCTTAGACTACAAAATTATCACTATAGAGGAAATATAGTAACCATACAGCATGTTCAAGACAGCTAACAGCGTATAGCTAGATAAAATCAAAGAAACGTCCAAGTAGGGATTGTATTAAAAAGACAATATAAATGTGTGTTATATAAATGTAACGTATGTTTTTCACGATTCTCTGCGAAGGTGTTTCTGGTTTGATGGCCAAGAAGTTTAAATGTTATTGAATTTATTTTGATGTTCGTTCATAATTTTGATGTTAGTATAATTTGGAAATGAACGCCGATATGTGTTAATTAAGCTGTTTAAGAAAATATTAAATGTTTAAGAATAGACACCGAAACGTTTTAAACGATTTTGATATAATTTTATTTGTTTGTTTATACAATTTTGTATTGTGCACCGCAAGGCACGTCGTAATAACGTTTATATATAGCTCTACAGTCTGTTATTTTAGCAGTTATTTTCGGATTCGATTTAAAGACGCCTAAGACCTGATAGTGTAAAATATAATAACCTGTCATTAACATCAACTGTGCGAATCACTTGCCTTTTATATTTTAATCGTCAGTTGAAATCTGCTATTTAGAAAGTCCAAATATTCCAACCCGCAACATTTTCAGAGGTTTGGATTTCTTTGGCAGATATGTTCACTGACGATAAAATATATCAACTGTGAGAATAAACTATCACAACTATGGTGAAATTGCAGAATACTATAATGCCATTTGGCAATATAAGTGCTGGACATGACAAAAACAAACCATGTATTTATTTTACGTGTAGTTTTGTTTAGCTGTGTTATCGTAATTAAGTAATAAGATTTGATATCAAAATATACAATTGAATTAAGCTTGTGGTATTTTAATTTTAACCAATTAATTTAAATATACATTTTTTTAGTATCTGTCAAAAATATGCTTACGCTAAATCGTCACTAAAGGATTAATATGAGATTTTACTAATTAAAGCAGCTCACTTCTTGATGAAATATGAAATAATATCGGTTTCAATTAGCGACAAGTTAATTAAAGTAATGTTTTTAACAATTAAATTGAACTTATTTAATTAATGAACCTTCTAGATAGGTGTCTTATATTGTTATAGTGTAATTGCTGCTTAACATTAGTAAAGTTACAATTTCAACTACTCATATTGCATTAAAAAGTCAGGGTAATCAGACTTAAGTTTTAAAGAAATTCAGAGGGAGTAAATAAAACTAACAATTATTGTGAAAGCACCAGTCAATAATCTTTTATTCACTAAAATTCCGTCTGTATACAAATCTGTTGAATGAGTGGATGTGCTGTTAGGATTATGAATTTAAACGTATCTTTCGGTCTTTATTTTTTATGTTATTTGTAACGTAATCACGCCATGCCGTGAGACGACATATCGTTCACAAAAGTATTGTATATTTTGTCGTTAATCAGAACCTATCCCAGTATGTATGTGCTTTGCAACTACAACATCCATGGAACATTTACCATTAAGAAATACAAAACACGACGTTCGAAACTAGGATATTTAGTGATGATATTCTAATTAATTCTTTTGACGCCTTAAAATTAACATTAAGAATGAAAAGCCATATCAATGACTAAAGCATGGAGTATTTACAGTTTCATCTACCCATTGGAATGTAGAAGTATGGAATTATTTAATATTTACTCGGTACATTTTTATCATTATATCAGTAACACGAGAAAAAGATATATTTTTTTTGTTACACCAATTTTTATTTTTCATACATTACGTCTAACTATACATTCGCCCGCGATTCATCTGTCGTTTTATAATCTCTTAACTTTTAAGCATTCTTGTAGATGAAGCAAAGTTTTTATGTTTGCAACATGAGATGTCGCTCTGTACTAAGTAGTTTATTATTAACAGATAGGTACCTACGATAGTGTTAAATCAGAGACTGCACTAAAGTCTAAATAAGTTATATTATGACACTCCTTATTTCCATACATTCTACGCCAATTTTAAGACAAAATTAGGTAAAATGTATAGAAATTACGGGTGTAAAAATTATCAAGTCAATTTAAATAAGGTAACAAATACGAACTTCACTTCATCCGTTCTTATTTTATTTTAAAATTCGTTACATGATCCTACCGCTACTAATTTTGCTAAGATCATGGTATGCAAATAGATTAATGCTGGTTTAATATGACAGAAACAAAAGATAAAGATGTTTAACGTAAGTGTGTGAAAGCGTCATCTATGAGACACACGTGACACTAGGAAGAAAAGCTAAGCTTATGATCTATGGTAACCTAGGGATGTAACGGCTACTTAGTATAAAATAGATTTATTCGTCGTCCTATTCTAATACTATACATTATACCTATAGATACGAGTATTACATATATTTCAATCTTGTTCATGCTGCAACATCGGTGATTTAAACGACGCTTTTCAACAATTGCAATGGTTTCCAATCTGAACTTTCCTATTGAAACATGAACAATACTGAACTCCATCTACTATACAATACGACATATTTTTGAATGATAAAATGGTAGAGGATAGATACACTATTTTAATACTATTGAAAAATATATATTAATAGTCAGTAATACTCCCGTATTGTTCAAACGCCTGCGATTTAATTCAAAATCTTTATTATAGTTATATAAATTATTAATTAAACACAAATAATTTATCTTTAATTAGATAAACCGATGAGATTGTACTTAATTCGCTGTAATAGTTTGTTTTCAGAAAAAGGTTGGGTAGTCAAAATACACGTCTTAAAGAACGGGAGTAAGACTATATGAATGTGCGTTTAATTCACCATGTTGGTATTAATGGGTGAAGAATTACAAACTTAGTGAAAAACAAAATAGAATAAGATTTTGGAATCAAATGAACCTGCCAGCACTTTATTAAACTGCTTCAAATAGCCACATCTGATACATTTGTCGTATTACTGTATCATACTTAAGAGAAGGTAAAATGTTTTTATCGACTCAAAATTTGGTCTATCTACCAATAAAAATAATAATTAAATTCTTACCTACTATTTAGATCCATTTACATACAAATACCGTGACTGACGAATATTAGTTATTGTGCTGCAATAATAAGTGAAAACAACATTATAATCGATATTTAAATAAACAGGTACTTAGATACATATATACCAAAATATTTGGGAACATTCGTACAATCATACGCTTTAGGGTTTTTGGATATAAAAAAAAAATTTCTACAGTCTAAAACTCCAAGATCGAATACAATGTCTTAGGAAGGATGTCTGACATAATATACATATAGTCACTTAATACTGTGATCAGTGTGACACTGTTACATTAACGAACTTTAAGAAGAAAAAGACGAACACAAGTTACTGTCAAGGTTTTGCATCGCAACGCCATACGAAACCACGAGCCCTTTTTCTGTAAATTCGAATTCAAAATCGAATTTTATAGAGATATAATGTAGTATATAATACATATTCTTTTTTGTAGTATTATTCATTTAACAGAGCTGATTGACCAGATACTCTAGGGCTGTTTAAGTAACAGAAATTTCTCAAGCCTCGCTGACAGTCCTCCTACGGAACAGTGGGCGCAAAGACAGAATAAAAAGCACCACCTTTCAAACCACACGACCGTTTACGTCTCACCCCGGGTCTGCAATATCTTAATTGAAATACATATTTACTTATAATAACTAAGACGTAACAAGTCAGTGCGGCCGCTAGATGGCGCTTTCATATAGTGTCTGCTGTTGCGTATGTATTGTCAGCTGTATACTTGGTGAAGAATCTGAAACTTCATTGTGTAATTTTTTCGATTTCCACAGATTTTTATCTCTTTAAAGTGAATGCTTGTGACTCCAATCTTTTTTGTACTTCTATTGGTTAAAAAGTTAAACCATAGAGATAAACTATGTTCTAAGATGTCTTTTGTTTCTATGTACTTACCATCATTTTACGCATATAATTTCTCAGAGTAATATTATAGCTATCTAAAACTTGGCACACCATCCTTGCCAACAACAAATATTAATAAAATAAATCATTGTCACAAGATGTGAAAAAAATGAGAATCCAGAATCCATCAAGAAAGAACAAGACGATCATAAAAAATATATACAAATCAATAATAATATTGTAATGTGAAGGTTAAGTTTTCAAATGGCAAATAAACCCATTTTTACTTTGACAATAGGTAGACATCCCTCCTCAGCACGTATGATGTGTCTACTCCTTCAGTTTGTGCCAGTCTGCGATCTGGCGGCGTGGCGCGGCTTGCACCTCGCGCCAGTGGTGCCGCGCGCTGCCGGACCCGCTGGCTCCCAGCTCCAGCCGACCTATCACCTGGACATACAACACACATATTTAGGAAATTCTACCATAACATCATTTTATTTATGCTACTATATGTATATTTAGAGTAATTCGCTTTAAGCGGTTCTAATTGTGAGAATAAATAAATATATACTACAGCCTGCCTGATGTTAAGCATTGCTGCAGCCTAGGGTGAACACGCTTACATAATAATGAAGCACTACTTCTTTTTAGTCGGTATATTGATGTCCGAAACTTTAATATAACCCAATACGTTATCCAAATCTTTTCCTCGAGTGTATGACTTCAGTGCTTTTACTTGCTAAACTATTTGTATTTACAAGCTTGAGAAAAATTGCATTTTTTAATCAACTAGAACACTTTCATTTGTTTGGTGCAGATAAATATAAGTGCTTATAATAAGAGCATCTAGTGTTTCAAACAAACTCAACATACGAGTACGTGCCAATTGATCTTCAAGTCGAGAGTGAATAACTGTTATAAGTATACCTCTATTGATAAAGTAATGAGTACTACCTATAGATACGAGTATTAGATATATTTCAATCAACCTCACCTCATTCTTAGTAAGCCTGTCCCAGTCCAGCACCAGCAGTTCCAGCGACACGTGGTCGAGCGTGGCGTTGGGCGCGGCGGGAACCTCAAATACAAACGACTCGTTGAACACGGGGTTCAGGGTTCGCTTCTTCACGTGGGTCTTCTTTTTGGCGATGCGCTGCCCGTTGTACAGCAGGTACATCTTCACGTATCTGCGAGAGGATATTTGTTGATCAGCTAAGTGTAATGTGTTGTATAATTTTCTTAATCGTTTTTAAAGCGCTTGTGGCTCAGAGTACTGTGGTACTTTACCAATCACTAAATACCGTAGCGGTGGTAGCGGTTAGTCCTTGGAAGAGTGATCGTGGCGCAATAGATAGAGTTGCATTCAAATTTTGACGTCTCCTTGGGTTTGAAAACGCGTCAAATAGTAAGCTGCATCTGTAGTGCTGCAGTCGCTTAACCATGTCGGGAGGACTTTCTTCAGATAATATGAAAAACTCTTGACAGCCGAGTTCTCCTCACTAATTCGAACTAATATATGTACCTAAATATTTGTAGCAATTTGTTATGGTTATGGCGATCTAATTCTTCCAAGTTTATAGAGGTAGTAATGTACGTACGGGTCGGCAAGTCCGGTGACGTCCATCTTAGGCAGGTTGCGTGCCTTGAGCAGCACCACGGTGAGCCGCGCGGCGGCCGGCTGCCAGCACAGAGACACCAGCACCTCGCCGCGACCCACGCTACGCATCTGGAACGTTCCATACTCAACTTTAACGTATGTTCTTCTCTGTGGTGATGGTTGCGCCCTTTGCTTTGCAAGTCGCACGTCGCGGTCGTGGGCTTGATTTCCGTGGTGGGACAAGTATTTGTGCTTAACAAACATTTGTTAATTAGTCCCAAATATTATAGTATTTGGTTCCAATCTAGTACAGTTACGTACTTATGTTTTAGCTTCGGCCACAGAATACCTATCCCTTGTGCGAATGTCGCCTCATTTGACCTGGTTGCTAATTAACAGTTTATACCAGATTCTCTAGTACCCTGATCACACTGTGAATGTTGAATTGTAGCCTTTACTTATTCGTTCGTTAGCAAAAGTATATTGAAGTCTTTGCCTAGAAATAACCGTATCACACTCCACTTGAAGATCATTAAATAATTATTTAGGGAAATTATGAAGTACCTACTTCCTAAACTCTTTAATGTAGTCGGATTGTTTGTGAATTTTATTAAGCTAATATAAAGGAGTAAATATTACCAGACTGCTACGCAACCAGATGTTCGGACCAAATTAGAATCTCATTTTAGTTATAATAGCAACTTTAGAATTTCTCTATAAAACAAAACATATGGAACAGTCTTAACAATGAGAAGGTGGTTTTACACGAGGAGGAGGAGTATTATGTACCTTCAAGCTCCGCGGCTGTATCTCGCGGCACAGCGCCATGGCCTCCCCGCTCTGCAGCTGCAGGTTGGACAACGGAGACACCACTTCGCCGATTATCTCGTCGCGGGAGTATCTGGAATTAGGTACAGTTTCTGTTTAACAGACATTCTAAACTCATTCATTCTAGCATAGGTAAATTAGTTGGCAAGTAGATATTGTTTATTAAAGACTACCGAAGATTATACTTAAGCAGCTTTGTATTAATTCGATGTGTTGAATATCGAAACGATTGTATTCCTACACTATGCTCATTCACTTTGAGACATACGAGTACGTATAATACCGCTTGGCTGATGATTTACTGGCAAAAATTTGGTATTTCACATATGGCCTCTGCATCATAAGTCCACCTGTGCCCCACAAAAAAGTAAAAAGAAGATGATGAATACCTGTCAAAGCTGAGCACGACAAAGTGTAGAGTGATGGCACTGATCTGGTGCGGGGCGATGCCGTAGAATGTGAAGTCTTCATCGTACACCGGGCAGCGGGTCTTGCGGACTACCCTGGAAATAACAGAGAAACTGTATTGAGCCACATGACTTAACCTTCTATTGTGGGAAATTTAAACGTAAGTTCTTTCAAAAAACAATAGCAACATTAACTTCTATAGCGCGCATTATTATTTCAGTTATATAGTCAAGCTTTTGGAGCTACTTCTTTTGGAATAGCCATACAACAGTTGACCAACGATTCCGCCTACCAATTTGATCGTTGGGGCGAAGACTTGAAGAATAGAGATATGATAAGATACCATCTCTTACTAGCTCTTGTTCTAACAGCTGGAAATATAGAGATATAAAGATTTGATTTACCCGACATTAAGTATAATATAATATATGTATGTATAATATTTTATTTAGAATTTAGAATTTATTTCTTACCTTTAAGATAACTTAATTAACAGAGTTTTAAATTTTATTTAAATTGACCTTTTAGTAGAGTTACCAGTGGCTACTGCACTAGGCACCCCTGTATCGCAGCAGCCACAGGTGCTTTTAAAATGGTATGCTTTAAATATGCAGCTACGGTTTACCTACAAGTACTTACAAATATACACAGCAGGACAAACATGTACATAAATACAGATAAAAAATATATATTCTTCTATTATTATTATCTTATGATGTCCATAGTTTTAGTTTTATTTACTTTTAATTGTATTTGTTAACCATCCAAACCACTTGGAAGAACCTGTCTTTTGCAACACAGTTCCAACTAAAGCAAAAGACAGAATCATGTAAATTATACAATAAGGTTGCTCAAATAAAACTTTACTTTACTTTACTTTACATAGTTATTTTGCATACAAGATAATTGATCCTGTATACGTGTGTTTTGCCATAAGACTTGTGACATAGTATTAAAATATCGGATTTTTTTCCCTATTATAGAGGCACACTCACCTAGTCTTCACCTTGTGTTGTTTGTCCGGCAGCAGCTGCAGCTTGACGTAGGGGTCGGGCCCCGCCGGCTCGCGGCCCGGCAGCCCCTGGCACGACACCACCGACACCACCAGGGCACTCTTCTCGTTTTCATAGCTGGGGGAAGAAAGGAACAACAGATTAGTAGGTGAGAAAATCTTACTTATCATAGAACCATACAAATATTTTACTACTCCTATCTGATTCTAAGTTTAAATTTTCGTCTTATATGGTATAGATAATCAATATGATATTTTTACTATGATGCATGATTAGAAATCTTGGTATATCTTTTCCTTACCAACTTACAGTCGATGTTATATTTGGGGTTATTGGGTAAAAGCCCGATATCGCAAAATAATCATAACAAACACAAAACCTACAAAATTGTACCTGAAAATCCACAAAATTGGCAAATGCTACCTACCTAAGCCTACTTTCTTGCAGACGAACGTAAGAACCGCTATTATACGCGTGTAACACGATACCTAAGTGTCATAATCGTAACCATAATGATAACAATCTAGCCCTAGGCAGTTAAAAAACTCCAGAATATAGTATACTGGGTTACTGATACCTAGAAAACCAGCTTCTTTTCATATTTTTGTGTATCTTTCTATCGGCAACTACTGTTATATGACTATTGCATATTAACAAATTCCTAATTCATACATTTTGTCGCGTGTCATGTTGGAAATCATCATATTACTCTTACCAGAAGCCGTGTTTCCTGCGAACTACAATCCAGGGGTCTTCAAATCTAGAGTTAATAGGTATCTTCTAGGTAAGCGTGTTACATCCAAGGCTGCAGCAATGCTTGACATCAGGCAGGCTGTAGTCAAACGTAAACCTATCCCACGTAAAAAAAATATACTTATATATTTTATAATAATATAAATATATTTTTATATTCTTATATTTTTTATTTTTCTTATAATTTGTGTGTCCAATAAACATTTTTATTATTATTATTATTTATAATAGTTCAGATAGTCAAAGAGCAAGAGATGTTGATAATAATGTAAGTACTATAGCTACTTATAAAAGTTATGCAAGTAACCCAGTATATATACCTTATAAACGGTCGTAACATTATAACTTTACAACGCAATTTCCTAATCTCGGCAACTTTCTTTGTTATTATCAGTTAGAAACTCGTGACCGAGCCTCGGAGTCTTCTGCGATGTTTTGCGAAAAAGTTCGCGATACATGATAAAAACATAGAAATAAAACTAATGAATAAGTACATAAGATAACAGATAAAATTTTTGATAATATTCGAGTAAAATGTGTCTTTTAAATAATACAAAAACAGTCAGTACTTGAAAACAGGAAACTACTACTATAAACTCAAACGTGTACTAGAAAATCCAACATGAACAAAAAAATACAAACATTTCTGCTGGCAGTTACAAGTAAATAAAATAGGAAAGAAATGTCTGACCCTAAAACAAGTCCCGAATAAAATCTAGGAAAGGTAGAGGTCAAAGGTACAGTTGTAAAGTACGATACAAGTACCTGACTTTGTAGCTATGGTAATAAAAATATGTAAAGTTGTACGTACTAAAATTGTAGAGGACAAATGAAAATATCCAAGTTTGTATATTACTAGTCATAAAATAAATATTTGAATTAAACCTTTACTATACACGTTTCTTACTTTACAGATCACCACTTAGTTTCTATTTAACAGAAAATCTATTTTTTAGTTAGTAATACAGAATTACTATTACAATGAACTGCAGGATTGTCCAATTCAAAACTGAATGTGGCGGAAGTTACTTAACTTTGGCAATCGAGCACAAACACCACAGTTTGCTGAGCTACGGGCGCTGTATGGGTCTACGAATATCTATGAGTTGGCTACGAACCTCTACGCAGCGCAAACAATCTAACAGAACTTCTACAAACAAGTAACGGGTCAGAGGGCCAAAATCTCTTCATATATTTTGTTTGCAAGTACTCTGTTCAACGATCTCCCTTGTTAGGTATGTCTACAGCTGTATATTAAACTCCGGAGGGTTTACCTCCCGGCAGATTGTCCCGAATTTATGATATAAAGCCGAGACTCGCGTCAAACGAACGCAATTGTAAACATAAATCCTTTTCACAAGGACCTTTGGGATTTACTTTTTCCAGACGTTTTACACAGACAGACATGACGTGAATTTTTCACACACATATTTTGAAATAGTAACACAGTGACGAATAAGTACGAGAATTGTTTAAATATATCATTTCGCGTAGGCTTGCCTGTCTTAGGGGACGAACGGGCAAGTTCTCGACTCGTGAAAGAAAGTGAATCAATTATTTATTCAGATGTTTAGATGGTAGAGTTTATGTTCCGAGAATCGTAAAATATAAGGGTTTTTATTTCTATAGCGTTGTTCAGCAGCGTAACAATGTTTATTTCAGGTTCACGTAATTATGTGTTCCTATCTACGTTATTCGTAGGTTCCAATAAACCTCGCAATGAGAGGCCATTACATACGAAAAAACTACTTACTTAGTAGATATTTCAATGGTACAAAAACTACTGGCAAAGTCTCAGTCAACTAAAAAACACGTTCCTATTTTTGAAACTGCGCCACGCTTTCATCCCAACAAATCAATTAAGCTCCTATTTCTGTGTAAACAAACTCAACTGATAGAATTTTAGGCAATTTATTTTTCTAATCAACAGTCTCGATTATATCATCGTTATGGACAAAGTAATAAATAATTTTCTATTCTAGTCTACTAAGTAATAACTATTTTACCAATAAACTTGAATCAACTAGTGAATTGTAGATTAGATAGATAGATAGAATATTCTTTATTGTAACACACGAAATAAAAATAAAATACAAAGAAATAGATCAAACATAAACTTATACTAAAGCCACAAGTGGCGGCCTTATCGCTAAAAGCGATCTCTTCCAGGCAACCATTGGATGGAGAGAAATAATATATTATTATTATAATTAGATTAGCGTTTTATGTTTCACCTTGTTTACGATGTAGAGAAAAAACAAAACAATTATTACTTGAAACTTAACTAATACTCGATGAATAATGTTTATAAGTGAGACAGTAAAGGTAGGTTTAATAATATAATAAGTTTCATCGAAACAAGGCATGGAACGTGTTGATAAGCACTTCAGTATAAAGCACTTAATATTTAACTTGTTTTCCAGGACTTTCAGAGTGTAGGCGTAACCTTTCTAATTTCAGACAGTTTTGAATTATAAAGAGGTAAAAGCCTCGCTAATTGGGTGCCAAATGTTATACATACAGTTAGACACACTTTATTGAATTCTATTTATATTGAAACGTTAAAAAGGTTTCTGTGTGAAATATGAAAAGAGGATCAAGGGTGACGCAATCTTTTTTCGGCTTATGTTTGTGGCTTACATTGTTTGTTTACGCAACAAGTTACCTACCCTGTCAGTAATTTGATTTTGCGACTTATGTAACTTTTCGATACGCGTAAGAAGCCTCAGGTGGATCAAACTATCGTCTAAAATATTTCTTATTTAAATTCGAATCGAATACGACAAAGATTTAAAAGAAAATATGTTTTTTAACACTGTTGTAAAGAACACAAAACTTTGAAATATTGCATTCTATGTAAGTTGAATTGTGTGCAATTATTTTTGAGCCTCTAGTAAACCTTCATAGAGTTTTTTGCAAGAAACGTTAACAAACTACCCACTTAATTAGACCCAAAACTAGACAAGCTTATTCCAAGTTCCTAGAAGGCAGCTAGTTCTGGCACAGTTGACTTCACGAGTCATAATCTATTCAAAGGGCTGCCAGTTCAAATGATAATTAACGTATTATGAATTCATTCTCTTGTAACTTGCGTCCTGGATTCTTGTAATATTTTGTAATAGTACTAGGTTATATCTATATAGAGCTACATATTGTCTTATCTAAGACCATATGTAGTTCACTATATTGTTAAAATTATGGGAGAAAAATGGTGCTCATATTTTTGTATTTTATTACTATTAATAACTTATAATACTTGGGGGTTTTCTGTAATCTTGCTGTGTTATTAGATCTGCTTGTTATATCTAACAATAACAGAAAATTCTACTTCGCTGTATTTTTAGCTCCGACTATAAGAGAATAAAGTTTATACGCTGTCAGATCTCATTATTTCTATTACTTTGTGAGCAGACACATACATGCTTGTTACATCCAATAATAGAATTTTCTGTGGATGTAACAAGCATGTATGTGTCTGCTCACAAAGTAATAGAAATAATGAGATCTGACAGCGTATAAACTTTATTCTCTTATAGTCGGAGCTAAAAATACAGCGAAGTAAGCCCCACGTAGGTAGAGGTATTGGTTTTATGTCCTGCAGCAGACGCCCTTAACGACTTATTAAACAGCAGTAAAAGGCTTCGGGGAGGCATTCAGTCAGTCTGGACTAGTGCACGTCAGCACTGGATGGAGACTTGCGTAACCATTGTGGACGAATGTGTGTCCAGGGAGGTGTTTTATGTGAACAAGTATTTACTAGTATTATAATGTTGAACGTTTGTGAGTGTCTTTGTATGTTTGTGTCAGCTTTACTAACTTAACTGATTACGAAAATTTTTATTCTTTGTTGATCGGAGGTATTTTACGTTACTAGTGTGTTGTGTTCATCAAATTCATAGTAACATTCATAAAATAAGTGTAGCAAAATCTACACACATCCATAAAACTGAATTATGGCTTGGTTTTCAATTACAGCAATAAAATTCTTACTGCTATGGACAAGAGACGCTTTCAAATAGGTAAAAGACTAACTTGTCTTTTCATTCGATATCATAAAAAGCGAAGTACAAAATTTTCATCATTTTTTTCTCTCCCCTTGTAACATTTTTGGGATTTTTCCAGAACAAACTTCTTTGATTTAACTTAATTTAACTTCAGCCAAAAAGAGAAACATTCGGTTGTTAACATAAATTACTTTGCATAAGAAAATACCTGTGAAAGTTGTCTCGCCCACTACGAGAAGTCAAAATATAAATTACAAGAACATCTTTCAATGTTTTACAGAATAGAATTATATTAAAATAATTGTGTCTCTAATTTACTACATTAAACGGAGCAGACAGTTTTGTACATGATCCTTTGCGATACACAATATAGACTTGTGTATCTACTATGTTCGTATTCTTCTGCCAATATAAATAAAAAAGCAAAAGAAACAAAATTAATGTGAAAGTAGTAAAAAACCAATACAAAACCATAAATAAATAATAATAACAAAGAATGTTTGACTGTTCATTTTCCAATATGTTATCTTTCAGTCGGAAATGGGATGAACAACATGAGAAAGGTATTATTGTCTATCTATCTTATATATAAAATACCTACGCAACGTATTCCTAACAAAATCAAATTATTATTGCGACACATTTCGCACAACATATTCCATAATTTATAGACATAATTACATTCAGAAACTTTACTCGCTAATCATCATTATAGCAACAACAAAATCAACAAAACCATACTTCTAACTTTTTAAAACTGACATATCGTGTAAGCTAACTTCCTATTCTATCGCGTGATTCGACCAACCATTCCTGTACGTTGTTAACATCGAGTTAATTACATAATTGCCATCGATCCACAATCCTTTACGTGAAATATACCTAACAGTGTAACTAGGCAATTATTCTACAGTTTCATGTTTAATTTTATAAATAAAATTATTGATTGTCATGAAATATTAAGCTTCTATTTTTGAGTATTTTTACAAAATATAACGGATGACTGAATTTGAAATATCTACGAGTGTTTTTACAGACATGTTATATCAATGAAAGAGGTCGTAAGGACATTTGTCGCTATCAGCGATACAGCTGCTGAATAAGACAAAAAAATATAATTCTCACTAAAGTTGCATTTTATTTTTTCATTGTGACGTTTTAACAGAGTTTATTTGAAGAAAAATACATTTAGCCTGTACCTATATACTAGACCATCTTGTATATATTTTATAAAACTCGGCTACTTGTTTATTCTGTGGCTACACGAATGAGTTACTGGACATAAATTAATTCATTAGTTAGAGTGACTCAGTGGACAGCGTTATTTTCTTCTTAGCGAGAGATATATCGCGTAACATTCATCTAACCTTAGTAGGTCATACTTGTTAGGATTTATTTGAATTAGATTTTTTATACGCATTAAAATGCGTATATAAAGGAGAGTTTTATATAGGTAAATAAATTAATATTTAAGACCAAGAGTTTTTATTATTTATATTGTCAATTTGGCATCAAAAAATCATATGCATAGGAATTTGTTAACTTTTGAAGAAATAATTGTATAGGAAGACAAGGAATGAATAATTTTTATATGTAGTTTTAATTTTTTGCTGTCAAAAAGTCGAAATGACTAAATATGTTTATAAACACTATATGTACTTTGATAGTAAGAGGAATAAACTTGCACATTATCTTCCAGAACAATATATTCTCAATAGATCTGCGCAAAGCAATCTGAAATTCTGTACCGCAATGTAAACATTGCCAACTTAAGAGCTAAGTGGAAGTCAGCGTTTACTTTCTTACCTAATGAAGTCGGAGAAGTGTTTAGGAACTAATTTCCCATTTCACCTCACTAATTGTCGCAACCTCAACGTTGGAGCAGTTAGGTTTCTCTCTCAATTACTTGGAAACTAATTGGAAAATAGTAATTGTACAAAGTCGCTCCTATTAGGTACATACATAGCATAACCATGTTTCGAACAAAATATTTAAATGGCATCCATTTTTTAAAAAAAGAAAGTTAACTATGATGAATCTCTTGCTTAATCTACTGACAGATATCCGATTTTTTTTATTTGATGTAATTGATAAATACTTACAAGGCGCTGTGTCTATTACAGTTTCAGCAAGTCCAAATTTTACTCAACTTTATGCAAGTGAGTTTAAATTGTGATTTTTAGGTGGAGAATATATTATGTTCTTGATGTTTATTTATACAGATATTTATTGTCAAATTATAAAATGTACATACATATCTATCTACCACTGTGCTATACTTATTTTTACAGCTACTCACCGCAGTTTAAAGTGCAGATCTCCAAGTTTCCCATCATTGGTGGGTTCCGGCTCGGGCTTGGTCTTCTCGGTAGCGCTGGCATCTGCTAGCTCCTTGCTGAGCGGCGCCTCCGGGGCCGTCGGGGTGCTGGGGCTCGTGTGCACTGAGGGCTGTGGAATAATGATAATTAGTGATAACATTTTATTATAGCACATAACGGCACGGATAATTCACACTGTGGAGTGTGAATTATCCCTGCTGTGCGAGCAGGCGCGCCACCACAATTAAGTAGGTAGGAAAAAAGGAACCAAGAAAATACAGATATACTTACTACCTACGTATACTATACAGTAAGTAAGAAAAGAACAAAAATAATATAGATATACTACCTACGTATACTATACAAGTTTATAGTTTCCTCTAGAGATTTGTGAAAATGATATTATAAAATGATTCTTTGTATTATTTTTAGGGGTAATGGTAGCTTATTAAGTGAAATTTTTGGCCACAATAGGGAAGCACTTTATATGACAAAAAAAAACAAAGAACATAATCTAGCACAATGTAAACTGCCATTTTCAGCGTAACATTTTTTTGGCTTTTACGATTTACCCAAATATTTCATAAGACAGAATTTAGTGCCTTTCTAAATCTTCCTCTGTTCCTTCTTCTTCTTCCTCTGTCTGCTGTTCTACCTTGATCTGGTGATGGCACATTAGGATCTCAGTCTCAAAAAAACCTATGCATAATAAGTAACCTATGTAATATAATTGTCAAAACATTATAGATTATCTTTAGAAAAGATCTTTTAAAAGATCTTCTAGATATTTTTTTATTATTAGATATTCTATACAATAGAATATTCTTAATTGTAACACACGAAATCAAAATAAAATACAAAGAAAGAGATTAAAAATAACTTATACTAGTGCCACAAGTTATATCATTCCTTATGGCTATTTTTATCACGTACCGGGTTGTTTAGCGGGTGCGGGTGCGGCGGTGTGGTGGCGGGCGGCGCGGGCGGCGCGGGCGCGGTCGGGGAGGGACTCTTGCGCAGGTAGTGCGTGGCCGAGCCGGGAGAACGCACCGCGGTGGCGCGCCGCGGGGGCTGGAACACCAGCGCCTTGTCCGGCCCGCGCTTGTTGCCTGCGGAGCATGGGGCTTTAGTGGATGTTACCGGTTCAGGTTCGGTTTTGAGGTTTACTAGATATGTCAAACTAGAAACAAAGACTTTTTTTACTTTGTCTAGAGAACTCCTCTTACAAATTTATTCTACGGGGTGACACGACCCTCAGTCATGAGGAATACGACTCAAGAGAGAGAGAGAGAGAGATTTGTCATGTCAAAAAAATTTCAAAACAATGAATTTTTAATTTTTTACCTTTTGATTAATAAAGCTCAAGATTATGTAAGGTTGTGTTACTACTAGAGTAAAGAAAAATCTACAGCATAAGTGTTAATATGAATGATGGCTTCTCATTACTCCGATACTCATTACTTACCATCATTCATAGTCAACAAAGTTGGGTAGACAATTATAGACATTTCGTATTTCGTTTTAGCTGATTTTACTTTGCTTATACTTAACGTTTAATTTATCTATGTTCAGTTTGTCTTTCTCTAGGTACTCGTAGACAAATCATCTAAAAACCAAGTAACTAAACGTGGTAATGCCATCCAGCGTGGTAATGCGGCCAGTGTGCTGGGCACGCTGCACTCTGACAGTGGGCTGGAGCACTTAGACTATCTTTAGGCTTTTCTAAGTGCCCCTTTTTTGTTGTAGCTAGAAGTATTATGTTTAGTTTTTCTTCCCTTGTTTTAATGTATTATTATTATTGTAAATAATCACTTTGCCACCCTTCGATCAAATATGTACATTTTTATCGAAGTTAGCCACCATAGTAATAAAAAAAAACTAACTAAACTGCAATATTAAAATGATACCAGATTTATGTGATAAGAGAACATACCAAGTTTATGTGCGAGCGAGTTCCTCCGGCGCGAGATCCAGCAGGCCACGGCGGCGAGCCCCAGCCCGGCGAACGCCACAGCGCCGCACACAAACACCCAGAATGCGGGGCTGTACTCCCCCGCTGCAACCACAGACACCATGTCACTTCCAGCACTCATTGTATTTATATCTTTGTATCTGTGCTATTATAGACAAATTAAGTTATTTAGAGTTATTTAGAGCTGTTATTTACTCTGGCGTAGATGTATACTGTGTAGTAGCACATCACTATTTCTTAATAATTGTTATGTACGTATGTATCTAGGAATTCTAATAAGACTGCATAAAAGCTTAGTAAGAGATTTTACACTGCCCTTAAATAATTATCACTTAGTGCATCACAACATGCCTATAATATGTTTTTTTTACATATTCTAATTTACTAGTATTAGCAAAGTTGAGGTCGCGAGTGCATAGTGTCAAACCTCAGAGGTTCTTAATTTCATAAAGCAATACCTACCAATGTAAAGGAAAATGCAACTGAAATTACATTTATGTAAGTAGATGACGTCAGAAGTTTGGAATAAACAAAGCAGTCATCAGTTGTTTTGATGCAAGGAAATTAATGCATTGATAACATAATGTGATTATAATAATATTCAGGACAACACAGGACAATAAAAAAATGTGTAACAGTTTGAGTCCGAAAAGAGAGTTTGCGTCCCAGTTCTATTAAGCAATTGTATTTTATAACTACCTAACCGATATGAATTACGGAGTGTTACTATGGTACTATATAATCAAGCATCTCATAAAAAGCCATAATATGTATGATGTTCAAAATTTATTTACATTTTATTTTGTGTTTCGTTTATTTGCTCAGGTAGTGATCATCATCATCATTATTTACTTGCCATCAACCGTGTTATTCGTGTTACTCAGGCATATCTAAAATTATGCCATTGTTTAATTTTTTGTAATGGGCGCCTATAGATGTATAAGATAGTGTGATACTGATTTTGCTACGGCGATTACCTATCGTACGTTTGTTAATAACACATGTGCCTTCACTTTAAATCATAATAATTACTATTTACTACTTAATTACATTATTTATTATCTAGAGCATAATAATACAAATACAGTGTTTTATTATAAGAAAAAAAAGATAAATAAGAGAACTTTAATCTCGTTTTTTTAAATAATATGTAAATACATTCGTAACATAGATAAACGGAAGAAAAATGCTATTACTTTCATTATTTTAAATTAGACTATACATATTTGACATGTCTATGAGAAGATATTCTCTTTAGTTAGTAGATATGAGATTTTAATAATCTACAAATATTCGCAGATTTTATATTCTTTGTCAAACTTTGTGATAAAGCTATGGCAAAACCACATACTACAAAACATTTTTTTTTCTATTAATACCAAAAATGCTTCCAAAATCATGGGTTCGAAATGAAGTTTCACAACTCAACAGATATACACAAACACAATTGAAATTATAAAACAGTATTACATTAAAGAAATCAGCCAAATTAAAATAGTCACTGATTAGTTTTTATACACGTCGCGTTCACACAACAGCCGAGGTGGTTTCTTATCAACGAAGTTGATAATATGTGCTGCAAGTATTATATCACCCAAAGTCGCTCCACTGGCATTCCACTCTGGATTCTTTTTCACCCACACAGTTATATTAGGTTCTGCCTTATTCAATTTACTGGCAGCATCGTCGATTTTGAAAGTCGCAAAGGAGAATTCGGTTAATTTCTGAAGAGTGATTAATCTCTTATCATTTCCATTGCACTTGCAGTTTTGGTTCCGCACTGTTTTGATAACTTCACTTTCGTCCATTATCACTGGGTATGAATCTGTTTTGTTTTTCTCCACATTATAGAAATCCAGAACTGGAATGTTATCATAATCACCACATTTGTATTGCGTGCTATTCAATGTAATATTATATTCTTGACACATTGGGCCCTCATATTCTGATGGGTACACGGCAGCAGGCCGCCACTGTCCACTAAACCAGTTCAAATCATTGGCCTGAACTGCAGTGAAGAAAACAGAAGCAAAAATATAAAATAACATGTTTCGTTATCTTCGCACAATGCGATGCAAGTAAGCACAGTACTGAACTTGTGCTACTTTTAAGGATGATCTTATTGTAAATTGTAGTTCCTTTTAATGCTCTTATTGTGGAGGACCTGTTTTTATCTTGAATACCTTGAATTGGTCGAGTCGATTCTTTATGTACTATATCAGTAATGCAAAGGTCATTCAATTTAATATGTGATTTATTTATATTGCAGTGTAGTATATTATTCTATAGCATGTTACCGTGTGTTTCTATGTGTTTCCTAAGTTTAACTTATTGTTTCTGAAGGTTGAAAAAACAGGTTCAGCTATTTTAAACATTGTTATATTTTTCTATTCATAATGAATGTAATCAAAAAGGCTTTAGGCAGGTGAGTCTTGTTTGAAAACTAAACTTGGTTCGCACATAGGCTTTCTGTTCTTCAGATTTTCCACAGCATATATAACATCGCGTAGCTCCTTTAGCTTGGGTGGACTCCTCACGCACGCAATCACAACTGTAGATTCCTTGTCTCCAGACACACTTGTATAGATATCGCGGCTTTCATATGTAGCAAAAGTGTTGTCGTCAAACTTGACTAGCGCTTGCGGGTGTTTTATCTTCTCATGTCCTTCGCCACAGGTACAGTTGAGATTAATGATAGGTTCCACGTCATCTCCGTTGTTTAGTACTATAACTGCCTGAGTGTCTGTCACGTTTGCCACCACGTCTATGAAGTCCATGACATCTACTTGTTCTTTATCGCCACAAGTACATTTCACGTTGGTTTTGACCACTTCATTCCAGTGACACAAAGACTCGAACAACACATTAGGGTACATGACCACCGGCATCCACCTGCCCGTGAACCAGTCTAGCTCCTGGCCACTGACTCCCGCCACCAAGCACACACAGAGCAGCAAATACTTGTGCATGTTGACGGAGTTTACTAGACACTAGCTGTGGAAGTTGAACCTGGCATTTTATATTATCTGACGAGATGAGGGCCTTTGAATCAAAACCCATATCGCGATTATTTTTGCATCTACTAGTAACTTCGTATATTTGTGAGACAGGCCGTATATTTTGGTTTTTATGGTTGCCCGCTTAGCTACTTAATATACAACAACGTATCCCTTTTAGTAGTGGCTTGTAAATTGTCGTAAAATAGTAAAAAAATATCCCGAGTTGTATTATCCATTAGGTATAAAACAACATTCAAAACGCTAGAGATACAAATAAAAATAAATTAAGTGGAAGTAGTGTTTTCGTTTTTGAACACGTTTGGTTCACACAGCAGGGCGGCACTCCTGGCCTTCAGTTGTTCCACGGAGTGCATCACATCCCGGAGCCGGCGCAGTGTGGGCACACTCCTCACTACCACCACCGCCATATTAGGCTCCTTCATCCGCGGCATGGACATCCAGCTCTGCTTCACATACATGACAAATGTGTCGTCGTTCAACTTCTGCAAAGCGTGCGGCTTTGTTATTCTCTCGTATCCTTCACAGGTGCAGTTGAGTGTGATGATTGATTCTACTTCATCGTACTTGGAGACGACGATGGCTGCTTGCGTTTCTGTTTTGTTTTTTTCGGCGTAGTAGAAATGCACAACATCCACCGCAGGTCTGTCGTCGCAGGAGCACGGCGCAGTGCCTTTAGAAACCTCCATCCACTGACATATTGGTTCATAGACCACATTCGGATACAACGCTACAGGCAACCATCGCCCTTGAATCCAATCCAGGTCTGCAGCACACACTCCCGCGGTAAACACTGAGAGGAATAGCAGCTTCAACATGGTTACGAATTTAAGCAAAACTTGTGGATAATAATCCGCTCCTGCCACTTTTATACTTTCGCTTATGAGGCTGTTAACCTGAAATGTTTTTATATTTTTTATTAATGTGTACCTACTTCAAACTGCACAAAAGTAATTAGCATCTGGAGAAAGATAGTTCACGTCCATTATTTGATTTATTATGTATCTGGCTATTATCAGCCAGCAATATTGTTGTTAAAATTTCTAGAATATACCCATTTATTTCTTCTCTGAGCTGTTTTGTTAAGTAAATATTCTAAAAGATCGATAACCTCATTTAGTGGTCGAACGGTATCGACCAGCGAGCCTCGATGTCATACTTGCAAACTGAGCTATAAGACATACACATTGGGACTATTTTTGTTTGTACCTACCTACGAATAAATTCTGTCTCGTATCTAACCTTCAGACGAGAGAAGAGATTTGCGATCGAACCCTATCCGTAAACTTAGCTGACCTGAAAGTTGTCTGACGTAATTTGAGTCCTATTTCGTTTGTGCTATAGTTGAGATTGGAGTGTGGGTTCGTTTTGTTTGTAAAGTAAACCGAGGCTTACCTGCGGAGATGGAAGAAACCTCATTGAATGGTCCTCCTCGGTCGGGCGAGGGACTGCGGATAGCTTTATTGTGCTCTATTTTGAAGAACGTACTCTATAGGCTACATTTTCATGCAATGTAGTGGTTTCATTATATCAACCAAAAAATTTTTTTATGTACATATACCGTCTCTGTTCCTTCGCTGGTAAAAAATAGAAATGTGAAAATGATAAATTAAATCTATGTGTGTCACTAGAGACTAGAGCAACTTTGTTTAGTATCCAATAATTATAAAAAGTTTCATGAAATGTACCAGAATTTTGTTAAAACAGTGGCTTAACATTCACCGAAATAGGTATAAAGTTGGCAGCAAAGAAAAGCTAGTTTGCCATCATGTAGGTACACTATTCATATGTAAAAGCTAGAGTTTTTCATACATATTATGTTTGTATGCACTCAACTAGAGTCAACTTAGATATTAATCACGTGACATATTGTACTGAACACGGTATAGAGTGTACTGTGTTATATGAAGACAATTAAGTCCTTTTTTTAAGACATTCGTTTTGCTTCTCTTTTTTAATTTGGAAATAAATTGTCTATTGTGCGGCGTGCGTGGAGGAACAAATACTTATTCATAAGATATATAATAATATATGTTATTATTCGTTAAAAGAAAAACAATTCATATAAATGCATTTATTTCAGGTTACTGTGACTCACAACAAATTGCAAATTCAATTTATGGATCAGCAATCCTAACCTATTAGATATCTAATAAAAAAAAAGCTTTTAGATATAAACCGCCATAGATATCTCTGGTAACGGCAACCTTCAGGGCTAGTTCAGACACGGCGGGAACAAACTATGAAACTTTTTTCTTTCTTATCTATAGCATATCTGAGATATCAGAGTGACAACTAACCCAGTACAACCATGTTGCTCTGTACAGTAAGCTTGTCACGTGGTGCTTTATATGAGACTGCTGGGGTAGTGTGTGTGTGTGTTAAGTACTCTTAGACCTTGCTTCATTCTACCTAGAGAAAACATTATGCACAACAAGTGAACATTAACCAATTTTTCCTGCGTTTTGGTTGCAATAAAATACCCGTTTTTTTAAATGTAAGCATATTTTAAATTCTCTACTTCACTCATTCATTCGCGTTTTTCTTGTAGTTTTCAATCAGGTCTCTCCAAGAATGCAAATGCATTTTCAATTTTGTAATTTAAAATAATTTTATCACACCAACTCATATCGTATATCTACAGCTACTCATGTCACGTGTCCGCCCCATACAAGCGCTGCAGAGTTTGTAACAGAACACGGCAGCTTACGTGGGATCTATTTCGATCCGAAGCCGTCTCGTTAGCACGTCCCGGGATATACCACTCTCTATCACGACAGTTATCTGTAGGATTACGAGAAAGGTGAGACACATATTTGTTGGATAAAAATAGCGAGAGAATGCGATTGAATTAGTCATTTGTTTTTAGGAGACCTATTTGTAGGGTTCAATTACACGGGCCCCATATGATATGTAAAATTATGTATATTACACAATCTAGAAAGTGTGTCCATTTTATTAGCAATTTAACAAGTGGTAAAGTAGCTTATCACACTCTTAGGATCCCATACATCATATCATATGAGAGTTTGCCAGCTACGCTCCAATAACTACTTTTCCTGACAACATACAGTTGTTTACTTAAATGTGCAGAAATCCGTCGCCGTTGCCGAAAACAGCTAAGAGGATTATTGTCATTATCATATCAGAAACCACAATGACCCGTCGTTCGATTGGGACGTGTGAAAACAGAAGAAAATGTGTAAAACATAAACTTCTAAAAATCTTTTCTTATCAAAGGTAAACTACACAAACTATATCCATGTTCCACAGATCACAAGATATCGCTAACTTATTATAGTAATCTACGATTACCTTTGCCTTCCCAGATATATTCCACAAAGTGGAGCCTACAACGCGAACTAATAAAATGGTTCGTATCTATCATTCTAATAAGTTTTCTGCGAAGGCTTCATCGTAAGTCGTTGTTGGAGGCTAGAGGGCGCCCTTGTCCTCCGCCCTTCGACCACTTATAGCAGAGAAGAGGCACTTGTTACATACTTACTATTTACAGAATCACTATATAGGTAAGTATATACTGGGAAATGTTTTTTTACTTATATACCGGCTCACGAATGATAAAATAAGACAAGCAGCTCGGCAAGAATAAAAAATGAGATGTAGGAGATATTGTTTTTTTTGTGTTTCTAAGATCCTGATTTTACCATATAGTGACACCATAAAGTGTTACTTAAAATGATGTGTATATTTAAAACCACAGAAATGTAGAATGGATAACAAGAATTTCTTTAACATGCTTGGCTTTAATACGAGTACAAAGATTTCTTCACAATCAGTTTCTTAAGTCTTTTCTTTTCTCATGACAACCACTGGCTAAATTTCAACTTAAATTCAAATTTACGCCATATTTTAAGTAACACTGGTTAACATACGAGTATACAAATATTTAAGTCGTTGGTAAATGGTTATAAACACCCTAAACATTCGCAGAAAATGTTATTAGGAGTTGACGAAAACACCTTTTGTATTAGAAGCGGAATGAATCTTTGAAACCTCTCGCGATGGTAACGCCCGTAAACAATGTAAATAATTATTTTGTACAAAGCTTTATACCTTTAAATTGAATGTAAAAGTATTTCTCAGAAAACTGTTTGATTTCACTTTGTTAAGTGTTTTGTTTTTATTTTCTAACTTTAGCTACAATAAGCTTAAGAAATTTGTCAACATAGATCAAGCAAAAATTAGCCTTTTTTGTTATTAACTAAAAATATTCCATCGAATTGATAATCTCCCTTTTTGAACTTGATTAATTACCTTTCGTAGAAACATCCACGTATTATAATTATTATTCATATAATTTATAACTTAGAGAACTTGTATTTACAGTTCAAAACCTACAATCGTTAGTCGAGTGTCAGAAGCCGGCGAGTATTTTCAAAGTTTAACGAGTTGGCTCGAGTTGACCTATTTCGTTGTATTCAGACTTCACAATATGCTGGCACAGTGCTATTGTGAACAACTTGCACGTGGAAACCGGCTATTAATCATTAAAACTACGCAACACTATTGAAAAAACATTTAAAAATACATGTTAAACCTTATGGAATGATGTTAGCAAACGATTCAAGTAAAAGAAACAGTAAGCACTTATTGTGTATCAGAAACTTAAACCTGAACTGCAGAACTCTAAAAATAGCTTAGCTAATATATATTTTTCTCTATAATTTAATCATCCCTAAATGATTTTTTTACCAAATAGGAGCCTGTAATAGATGACGTATGTACAAACATGGTTTGATGCCACTAAACCATCAGACCTCGCTTCTTCAGCGTATTTGCTCTATCATTCTTCGCGCTTCATCCTCAAGGGATATTGACGGCGAAAATAGCAGAAGCACATTATCTAAAGCACAGTCTATCAACATAATCCAGGGACGGGGAAGGGTTGTGGGACTTGCACTGCCACTTAGTGATTACCATATAATCATGTGTAAATGAAACAGTGACTTTGATATCCATTTACAATATTGTCAATAGTATTGCCATCCTACATGCCTACGTGGTAATGCAGCCAGTTTGCTAGGCATGCGGCCCTCTGGCATCGGATTAGAGTATTAAGACTATTTTTATTTTATTCTAAAGATTTTCTACCTGCTTTTGTCACATGCATAGTAATTAGAATTGGTGCTTAGACTTTTCTTTTTATCATTCATTAAAACGAGTGAGGAAGCAACATCATCATCCACAGTCTTCTTTATCCCACTGCTGGGCATAGGCCTCTCTTTGAATGTGCCAGCTGCGCCGATCTTGTGCAGACCTCATCCATAAATAACCCACGACTCGAATAATGTCGTCGACCCATCTCGCTGCCGGACAAGCAACAGTATGAAAAATGTAAGCCATACTTAAAAATTTGCGTAAAAATATGTATTTTGGTCATGATCAAATGTTATTATATGTATAGGTAGGTATAAAAGATTTATGTCTGAAATGAGTCGGCTGTTTATTTCATCATAACAGGTAAATACCGAAAAAAACATATATTAATACCAACCAAAAGTATTCGTAAACAAACATGCCTCACGTTGTTCACTTTACAAGAGCCAACATCAGAGAAAAATTACATGAAATATGGATATAAAGTTGATGTAACAACATTACCATAAAAAAACAACACGACTTCCAAAAGCTCCGTATCAACATTCGGATGGAAAGCTCGCGGCAAAGCCAAGGCAGCGAAATTAATCGGCTTTCAGTTTGGCGGAGGGAGCTAGAATGGACACTAACAATTTAAAGAAATATATAAGCAAAGTTGCTCAAATATGTAAATGCTCAAAAATAAATAAATAAATATTCCGGGTCATTGCACACATCGCTATCTAGCCCCACACTAAGCAAACGCTTGTGTCGTGGGTACTAGATAACGGATATAATACTTAAATACTTTCGTTTTGTAAATACATACTTATTATACATACAAACGACCAGACTCAACACAAGTATTTATAAATTTTAAAAGTACACAAATACTTGTGTTAATAAGTACATACGAGTAAGTACATAAATAGCCGGATACATTGCAAGTATTTGTCTAAATGTATCCACCCTTATATTTATTTTATCTAAATATTACCAATATGCAATCCGTTTGTAATTGTTGCGAACGCGCAACGGCTTGGCATTCACTGCTAATTGATGAAACCAAGCCTTCTTAGACCCTCTTCAGGGGAACAAATATGATATCGGGGCTTTGACTGAAAGATGTTAAAATGAAAATGTTTATCCTGCTTTATGAGACTTAATACGAGTAATTCGTCAAATATGCTGTCTGTCGAGTTTGCACAAGATTATTTTACTCTAATCTAGATTAATTTTAAGACTATTTAAAAAAAAACCAGAGAGTAAATTCGTGTCTTTAACTTAAATTGAGAATACTATTGATTGAAATGAAACTGAGAAAACTGATTGAGTCTTATCGCAAAATCATACAAAATTACTGTGATATTTTGCTCGAAGAACTAATTACATATTACTTACTACATATTATACAAAATGAAAGAACTGAAACTCAATCGTGTGTAAATGCGTGTTCTTCAGTAACGTATCGACAAAGCCCATAAAGTGAGCGGAATTCATGAATTTTGATGTGAAATCCAACTTGAATTGGTAATACCACTTAGATCCCTTCGTGACGTCTGGTTTTATTGTATTAATGTACTGTAAGCCTGCAGGCTATATTCGAGTTGTTTACCAGTATATCAGCATGGTTTTGATGGCAAAAAGGCAGTATTTATTACTTACTTGTATCTGATTTCATTGGCGTTTAAACTGGTGGTAGGAGCGTATAGAAAATCAATTAATAAAGTGTTAAAGATGAGATTATAGGCTATATAATTTTGTATGAAAATTCCAACTTTATGAAGGTTCTAAATCTACTAGTAAGTTGCATCACAGGCTGTACATCTAATATTCTATTCTAAATAATATTCGCAGCCAAACTGAACATCAATCAATCAAGTAAATAGCTTATCCATTTACAATATTGGACGAGGGTCATGTATTGCAATGTGCCACATGTCTCGCCACACGCCACAACTTGGCCGATGTCCGGGAAATGGGAAACTTGTGTAAAGTCGGCCGAAGGGCTTCCGTCTGCGAGACATGTCCTGGAAACCTGCTTATAGATATAATTTGTTTTGTGTTACTGTTTGTTTTTAATACGTGTCAACGATAAAGAGTTTATCTATCTATCCATCTATAGGAGGGAGAATACGTATATACCCCTTCGTGTCTTTCCTATTAGCTGTTAGTTGATTTCAGACGGCGTATGATGCCCAACGCGAGATAAGTTTCTCGGGGTTTTTGTCGACTAAATATCGATGTGTTTCTATATCTCTATCAGTGTTAACATGCGCATCCAAATGTAGTCGCCAGTTACTGACGAGAAACAGCGAGAAACCAATGTTTTTTGTTATCTGTGGCGCACGTTTTAACAGTTGAAGTTGACAATTTACTCGACGGTCGTTTCGATACGAGATTAAGTCTACATCACAAACACTAAGATACACAAGGATACTACAACAACGTGTTTTGCAATGGGTTTAAAGCTGATAACTGCATCCCTTTATTTTAATCCTTTCATTTGAATGTCACAAAAGGATAAATAATATAATATAAAGTTTATAGCAACAAAATTATTTTTCCATAATTTGTGCCATAACACCATTAAAGACCCCATGCTATTCAAACAGTAACTGAGCTAAAATGTTGTTATTTACGAATACATATTGAGAACGGCGTCATTGCGCCATATTCTAAAATCATTAAATACAATTTTTTCACAAAGAAAAAACATCGTTGTAGGCGAAGGTCAAAATGTGTCTTATATTTCAGAGTACTTTCTTGGAGTTTTTCAAAATTATATAATATCAGTATCCTGGTAATGTACGTAACGTCTACGCCACGTAGCAAGTGCTACGTAGAATTGTAGAAGCTCTACAATCAATTCTCTGCCCGTAACGGAGAGTTGTTTGATTTGAAAATCTTCTGCTGCCTACGCTTCTCAGAAAAAATCTGGAAATTTTCCCAAAGACGGTTTTGCTTTGAGTAATAACAATGAATATTAAAAGCAATAGCAAATTGAAATTGTATAGGAATCTCTTATTGAGTATGTTTTTTTTTTCTACTCCATCTTGCGTGTTTGTTTTGCCCAGTTCATGCGAAATTGACCTTTGCAGCGCCGTTAAACTTTATTTGAGTTCAGATCAATTATAACTATTATTATATATAGATAAATTATAGATAATTAAAACGCAAATTTTATTTTCTTTGTTTTTTGTATTGTTTTTTATGTATGTGGTGTTTTAATAAAGAATTTATCAATCAATCAATCAATCAATACTTCAGTAGAAAAAAACGACATATTTAATATGAACTTGGACATTTTTAAGGTCAACTCCTACTTATATGCAAATCAAAATACACAGTACCATTTCGAGTGCACAAATGCTAGAAGTAAATTAACTAAAGTAATCTGAAAGTTTCTTATAAATATTTCATTATAAGTAGTCTAACAGATTACCAATTAATAATGTATCCATCAATCACTATGTATCCAAGTGGTGGTCATTTCAACAATGTATGTACGTACATATATTATATGTATATTGTATACTGCAGTTAGGTTTAAGCTCGGAGAAAGTGCTATCTCGTAACGAGATGTTAGTGCTTGCATTAGATCGTTATCTCGAGTGGCCGGGCTATCGGGACGATAAGCCGTAACTGTCAATTTGTGTTATGATAATGTTTATGATTGATTCTAATGGCTTTTTAGAGATGTATTATATAGTGATGTATTTATAGGTTTTTTTACAGATAATCTTTATGTATTATGGTTTTATTTAAGTTTGTCGATTTTAGACATTGGAAAAAAAGTCAGATTGCAAATGTAAAATTTATATAGATACATTAGCATTAAGGCAGGAAAAACGCTGCTTCTTGTGTCTCTAAGTAGGTATTGGCTTACTAAACGACAAACAGATCTGGAAATTCGTATTATCACTTAATTGAATTTCGTATTTCTATTTTTCTTGTTATAATAGGTACTAAGCTGTTTTAATGCGAGCTGTTTCAACAAAAGCGTTTCATTTTAAAATATGCAATACCATGCCTATTGCGAAATCTTTTTTCGATTCCTAGAAAACTGACCAATAATCTGATACGTTATAATTCTCGACCTATGTTATCTTTTAACAACAATTCAAGATATAAGTTTCTAAGTAGATTTTTTTATCATAGTGATTAGGTTTTTGATAAGATCGTGATGTGCAATGAATGTGTCCAAATTGTGCGTAATTGGTGTAGTCCATGTTTGTACATACGTGCGTCGAGCGGCGCGATGTCCGGCCCGTCGGCGCGGATCTTCATGCTGATGGCCCCGGGCAGGACGCTGCTGATCACAGACACGGTGGCGGCGGTCCAGGACACCTCCACAAATATCCACCAAATCAAAAAACCAGGAGAAAACGCGAGCCCAACAGGCTGTTTCTACCTACATTGCACTATTGATTCGAAGAGCTCGCTCGCGCATGCGTCTAGACAAAAATTCCGCGCTTGCGTACACCAATTTTATTCCATTTTTCTACACTTTCCAGTTGGTACACAGGAAGAACGTCATTTGACAGTTGGGACGACGCGCTTCCGGTTTCCGTTGAAATGAAGACGGCTCAATTTTCCGATGACTAATTTGATGTTGATCTACCCTTAATAGAAATTATGGGGAAGTAACAATTTGCGTAGTGGGTTTTACGTCGAGCGCGATTATCTTATAAAAGCCTCCGTCTTCACTAATAATAATCACCCAAACACTTACGGAAAGTTTTATTCTGTTTCCGTAAAACAAAGAAGAATATAGGGCAGGTGCATCAAATATGAGTTGCAATGGAATATTGTAATATCATAAACACGCGCAAATATGTAATTTAAAATCGATTACTAGTAGTAGGTACAATATAGAGGAGGCCTTTGACCGGGAATTGTTCAGGGTTCTAGACATATACTAAAGAAAGATATGAATGAAACTTCCCTCGGTTGTTATAAATTAATTTTTATTGAAAATCGTAAATAAATTTACATAATATTAATAAATATTACATCACGTGTACGACGTATTTGCGCAGTGTGTAGTGTATGTGTGTTGGTGGCAGGCTCGCTGCGCGTGTGTGTGTGTGTGTGTCGTGTGTAGTGTGCGTTGTGTGTGAATGTGGAGTGCGGGTCTAGTAGCCAGCCAGCTCGGCGAATGTGGAATCCATCTCGTCAGCCAAGCTCTTGTATCTGTCCTTGTTGATTCCGAGCTCGTCTGCAATGTTACAACATATGTTACAACACATGTTACACTCACCTCACACTCACACTACTACTGTACATACCAACTCATTCGCTTTTATACGAGAGTTGATATATAAGTAGCGTTAGTAAATTATTAATGTTCCGATAAAGGGAAGAACGAATTTGTTGGTTTCAACTAGGTATAAGAATGTAAAACAAATAGATCGTTTAATATTTCATCTTATTGTGGGTAGTGAACGAGGGAATAAATCGCCTTCATGATTATGGAATGTTTGCTGTTTATTTTGTAGGAAGATACTAGTCTACGAGTACATGTTATGTTTAAAATGCGGTGAATTAAGAGCGAATGAAATCATATTATTTGTCAGTTCCACCAACTTTATTGCATAAGCTAAATGCTTTAGAGTAAACTTAATTGGAAAAATGGTCACTAGTAAATAAGTAAATTATTAAAAGAGAACAAATAGTACCTTGAAAGCATTGGTCCGCCGCGGTAGCAGCAAAGCAAAGAGTTATTAATCACAACACAGAAAGCAGGACTTAGACTAAATATACTATAGGATCGTCTGCCAACCACGGACACAGACTTGACAAACACAAGCCAGCTCTATAATATATAAGCAAAAAAATATTGCTGATTTCGAGCTGAAATTGACAGTTTTCTCAATTCTGTGAACGTCAATTAGTGTCTACAACTTTTTAGTGACAATCCCATAAATATGAAAAAGTTAGAATGCGTTAACGAAGTACAGGGTCGAGTGTAGTGTCGGAGTGAGGCAGGTGGGCTGGAGACGGTCCAGAGTGACCATTTGTAACTTTGGACATGGCCAATAAATAACATTGGGACGTGACCATATATTACAACAATTGCGGATAATATCGGGTCTGTGCAGGGTCGTATGTCGTCGGGGCGTATTGATACAATAATGAACTTTATGGACACAGTGACACGGACGGTTTTGACTTAAACTATGTGCTGCTAGGGTTGGTTAGTATCCTGTCAGCTCGGCGAAAGTGCCGTCCAAGTCATCGCATATCGCCTTGTATTTCTCCTTCTCGTTGAATAACGCGTCTGCAAAATGTCGTCATTAGATAATACCTCACGAAGAAACAAGTCAAGTAGTGAAGCCCGCTCGGGAGTCTCGAGATTAAAAAGCTCTGCAGAGAGAAGTCATACAATTCTCTTTCTGTTAGTGAAGTTTAGAAGTTTCGGTTATCGTTGATTAAATTAAAGTAAAAAGTTTCAGTATACTCCAGATTTTAGCGATGTTTGTTTACTTTAATAAAGTAGAAAAGTCTGCCCGCTGCGCTATGAACTCGTTCAATTGATGTTCAAAATAGTTTTTGGTCAAGTGCCAGAACGCAATTCAACCATCGCTAAAATCGTCAGTCAAAATTTTAGTTTGCATTTAGAGAAAAGATTTTATGAAATTATGAACGCTATTCACAATGGCGACAAAATAATGTAGCTTAATTATTGTTTTTAAGTTTATTAGTTCTAAAAATGAACACTGAATAATCAGGTATTTCATTTTATTTTAGTACAACTCTATCAGTATTAGTTTTTATATGAACTTTATTAATTACACAGTAAAGAAAATAAGTATAGTAACCTTTTGTCTTTAAGTTCCAACTAAAATATATTTATCCTTATTTTCGAGATTAATTATTTTGCACAAAGTGAAAAACGTTCATTTTTATCCCAGTCGAATAAGTAAAAAGTCTTTAGGTCGTCTCCTACCTTCGAGCCTGTCGACTTCCTTCTGCAGTTTCTTGACGGTCTTCTCTGCGAACTCTGCGCGAGCCTCAGCCTCCTTGAGCTTGGTGGTGAGGGTCTTCAGCTGCTTCTTGAACTCCTCCACGCGCTGGTTCGCCTTCTCTTCTGACACTTCCAGAGATTTCAGGGAGTTACCTACGACCTGCGGGACGAACGTGGCGTTAAGTTTGAGTGAAAAGTAATGTATTTTTTTGGTTTTTTGTAGCCGTGTAATATGTAAAGGAAATGTCTTTTGGTTGGTTGATTTTATTTATAAAAGATAGAAATAATTTGCATTTGAAAAATCCATTTTTTTTTGTTAAATTGTGTTTCCTATAAAATAAAATACAAACGATAACACCTGTTTTGTTGCATATTATAAAATTGTAGGCAAAAAAATACATAAGCTTTAAAAAATAAAATACCTACTGTAAAAATTGGTAGCCCCAGAAATATTTTGCATAGTTTTAATTATTCTAACAACTAAAATGGATTTTAATCCAATAAAAATCACCTAGCTTGAACTAATGCCAAAAATTAAGCAAAGCTTTCGTGGCTTTTGCTTTTGAATAGATTTAGGTATTATTTAACTATAAATTGTATAAAATTCGATGTGTTCAATTTTGTGCTTGAACAAACTGCTCTCTTCTAAATGGTTATTAGTATGAGTATGAAAATATTTGAAATAAAAATTATATAACTACATACTTAGTTTAAGCACCATATACAAATTTTTAATATTATTATTGACATGTAGATTGCAGCTCATTAAACAAATAATAATAATGATCCTGAAATAGCAAACAGCGCCATCTAGTCTCATAAGTAAACGCTCATGTTAAGGGTATCAGAACAAAATACAATACATAAGTAAAAGATTGAATAAATGGTTTTAAAATTATGATCAGTTAGGTATACTCAAGGGAAATATGTAAGTAGTTACCTTCAATTCCTCCTCAAGTTCTGAGATCTTGGCGTCTCCAGACTTGACACGGTCCTCAGCCACTTCCAGCTCGTCTTCAACGAAGGCCAGCTTGCGGGAAACCTGGAGTTCATTCAAGACAATTTAGTAAAATAGTGCGTTTGTATGAGAGTTGCAAACTCTGGGGTCAAGAGTTTAGAAACGGCTAAAGGGCAAATTTTATGGTTTAATTACTGAGGTACTATGACGAACAGTTAGGTCCTACCATAGTTATTTTTATATTATGTAAAGTAGACTTTTTTTAGTGTCACTAACACTTTATATGTGTACAAAAACGAATTCAGTAGTCTTCGTAAAAAATCTAGTACGGATCTATAGCAAAGGTAAATGCTACCTGACAAACACACAGAAGCACTAATCTGAATGATGTATCATCTTTATTCCTTTCTGATAGATTAGTGACACAGTATCAGCTCATCCCAAATAAATAGTATCTTTAAGATAATCTTATTCGGGAGCTAGTCCATTAACTGACCTATGCGAGTGTGAGTATAGGATTTAGAAAAGATTACTACTTTTAAAGATTGTGTCAAAGTGACGTACCTCATCAGACTTGCATAGTATATGAATCTTGAAGATAATCTTATTTGGGAGCGAGTCCATTAACTGACCAATGAGAGTGCGGGTAAAGCGTTTTAAAACTATTACTACCTACTACTTTTTAAGATTGTATGAAGGTGACGTACCTCATCAGACTTGCATAGTATATGTATCTTGAAGATAATCTTTTTTGGGAGCAAACTCATTAACTGACCAATGCAAGTAAAACATTTAAAAACTATTACTACTTCTTAAGATTGTATGAAAGTGACGTACCTCATCAGACTTGCCGTCGGCGTCCTCAGCGAGCAGACGCGCCTCCTTGAGCTGGTTGGTGAGCTGGTCCATGCGCTCCTCGTCCTGCTGCGCTCTGTTCTCCAGCACCTTGCACATACTGCACACAAATAGCACCAGGTTAGAATATTACACTATTTATACTAGCTAAAATATTGATCGTGTTCAATCTGTCGATAGGATCATTAGCGACTATTATATATTCATAATAGACCATACTAGTGCTTATCATTAGGCAGGTTACATTGAAACGTTGCCAATAAACTAACATAAAAAAAGTAAAAAAAAAAGTCGTAGCACGTTGAAAACTACGATTAGCTAAGTGTCTACTAAATATCTCTTGATGTTTTTTTCTTGGAGTGGCGACTTTTAAAAATAACATGAAAGCTTTTTCTTTTTATCTCCAATCTGTGAAATATTTAAGATCCAGTGCCTCGAGCTTATCCTAAAGCTAAGCTTTGCCTCTTACTTAAACCCACTGTCTAGTTAAAAGATGATTGTGTTGATGATGATAGTGTGGGGGGGATTCACGACCCTCAGTAATGAGGACTATGGCGCAAGGAGGAGGAGTTCAAAGATGTCAATGCTTCGCTTCGGGCATCTCTTGACCATAAGTAAGCTCGTTACGGACAATAACTCTATTAATTTTTATAATGGAAATATAATGTAAGACAAGACTATATCGTGTTTTTGTGTCGTACCACCTGTGTCAAATATAAAAGGTTACAGCTTTACATACAGTTGCCCAAACAAGCTAGCCTGAAGGATATCAGATTCAGTGATAAGGCCGCCCTAAGTCCCAGTCTAGGATATACATAACTTTTCGTCTAAACATTTTATTTGGTTTAGCTAATATTGCCATTCACATTATGAACGAGTAAAATTTGTATGTATATCTGATTTGAAAGCTCTGTTTATGCTGACCGGTTGTTCTCATCAGCAGACTGCTGTGCTTCCAGCAGCTTCTGCTGCGCGGTGCCGGACCTCTCCTCAGACTTCTCCAGGTCCTCCTCGATCTGCTGGACCTGGAACACACATATAAACGTGTTTAGTACACAGACGTTACGATAGCTAATAATTTAGAAGAATGGATAGACCTTGACATATATTTTTTCATATACATATGTTACTTATTCACGCCCAAACGAATGAACTAATTTGTCTGAAATTTGGTAGATTTGACCCTATATTAACACGTAGACTACATATATCCTGAATTAACGCGAGCAACACCACGGGGCGCAGCTCGCATCGCGCACATGCAGCTTTAGTGTGAAAAGGATACTATAATTTTCGCGTTTTTTTTTCTTTTTGCTTATTTCTCTCCAGCCGAAGGTTGCCTGGAAGAGATCGCTTTCAGCGATAAGGCCGCCGCTTGTGGCACTAGTTAAGATGCAATTTATTGTTTTATGTACTGTTAGATTGAATATGTGAAACAACAACAATAAAGAGTTTTATCTGTCTGTAAGTCACGTTGAAACTTACCTTCCTGTTCATGGCGGCGACCTCTGCCTCGGTGGCGGTGAGCTGCTTCTCCCTCTCCTCCAGGTCCTTGTTGGCCTGCTCCAGGCGGTTCTTGTTGAGGATCAGGTCCTCCTCCACCTGCGCCAGCTTCTTCTGGAGCTCACGGACTTCCTCGTTCACCTGGAATGAAGATTGGATTTGGTAAGAAATTGTAACGGTATTTTAAAGAGAGAAATAAAAGGAAGGACAAAGAAAGAAAGCGGAAATATGGAAGCGTGTATCGCTTAAAACACGCAACGTTAACATTTTTGTAATCACACGACTGAAGATAAATTAACATAACATGTTGCAAATTTATACAATAGCTATTAATGGTACGCTATTGAAATCTTCAGAACCTATTTATATGTAATTTGTTAAACAATCAAAATAGATCGTTAGACGTGAGGAAAGCGCCATCTCTAGATATATTCAAAAACAAAGTTTTTAAACTGTATTTGTCCTCTCAAGTTGAATAGAAAGTATATGCTATTGTAGTTATTGTTATTTGACATAATATATTTATTACTTATCATCATATTTATGTATAGAAGTATGTATTAGTGTATTTGTTTATTTTGCTATTTATGTATGTTTATTTTATGATATGTATTTATGTAATTTCACATACATTTAAAACACCTCGTCTACCATTATACTTGCGTCTTATCCCTGCCAGATTGGTTGCCTGGAAGAGATCGCTTTTAGCGATAAGGCCGCCAGTTAAGACACTAGGCTTAAGTTTTAATATTTTTATGTAAATTTCTGTATTGTGCTGGTGTTTTTAATAAAGTGTATATCTATCTAATTATCTATCTATCTAGACTGAATAAACAGTTAAGAACATATGTTTTTCGGTAGATAATCAAGTAAAGTAGTCGTTCACTTTTAGTCTAGTTATAACTGACGAAACTATCTTATTATGTTTTAAATGATAAATTGATTATGTACATTTATATAATGAATGTATATGTATATTTATATAATGAATGTATTTGGATGTGTACCTACGGATATGAGAACATAAATCAAATGTGACGTATTTATGAATGAATGTGAGTTTGATGATGATTACGATTTCTGAGGATTGTATGATGAAATGCATGTTAGAATGATAAAGAAGTATATGTACCTTCTCGGCGCGGAGGTTGGCGTCCCTGGCCTGCTGCTCGCAGGTGTCTGCCTTGTCCATGGCGTTGTCCTTCTCCAGCTTCATCGCCTGCATCTTCTTCTTGATCGCGTCCATGGTGGCGGCTGTTTGTTTCTACGGTCCGGTCGAATAAATACGCCACTTACGGCCTGCAACGATAAAAAAAACATCATATTTTAATATTTGCAAAAAAAGAGTGAATATGTTTCTTCTGGATAAGCGTGCTACATCTTCAACTATACTATCGCTTCCCATCAGGAGCGCTGCAGTCAAATACAAGTCCGTATAATGAAAAAAAAACTGCCTTACAGCTGAACTCAATATGGAGAAGATCTACCCAGAAACAACGTAGATGCCCAAATGACATTCCAAGTCCCGCGCCCGGACCCGGACTGTACTGAGACCCTATGAATCACCATATCATCATTTCTTAATCAGCAGAACGACGGGGAGCTGCGATATAATATGTATGTGCTATAATAATACTTTTTTGTACCTAAATTGTACTTAATTTGTGCATACTAAAATGATCTTATTAGAAGACCTTTAAATATCTAATTTTCACCATAAAAAAAAACACAAAAGTCATCTAATCAGCTACATTTTCCTCATTCCTCGTGGCATCCTGATTACGTGGCTCGGGCGTATATCTCGCATTCATTCATTGGGGACAACACTCACGTTTTTCAACACTACTGGCTCTCATTGTACGCAATACACTACAATGGTAGACGTACCTAATATGTAGGGAAATGTTGGAATTAGTTAGAATAATGAAATTAAATAAGTTATTCCTGTTTTGTCTTTAAAAACTATGCTGTAATGAGAACTAAGTATTGCTTTAAATGTGTGAATTGTAGGTGTGTTTTCAAGTATGTGTGCAAATTTTGGTAAAGCTCGAACCACTTTACAAAAAAACACTTAACACGTGTAAAAGTTCTACATGCTGAAGGAATTCGTCTCATTGTAATAGAGCGTGCTAAAATTAATAAAACCCTACATTTTCGCTTCAAGGTACATCATATGTTTAGCCTATAAACACTTTTAATGCTCTATATCTCGTCCTAGTTTTAATTTAATCAAACAAATCCGTTTGATGCTTTTAATTTCTCCTGCACGTACGAATATAGGATCCCAGATACGTAACTCGCACAAGTCTGTTAGTTACAAGTTGGCAGCTTGCCAGTCGCCAGATGTGTGCATAACTGGGGTCATGCTGTATATATTCCGACCCAATTAAAATTAGAATCAGATTTATTGGGCGTCTGTTGTGGAAGTGATACATCTGTTTGGAATGCATTATCATTGGACTGTCGCTAGTGGGACCATTTCTCCTGAGTTGTAGTAGTTAGCGTCAGTTCCATGCGATGCAAATTCAAATTCTTTTATTATGCCAGAATAAATACAGTTAGTTCTTAGATTTATGTATACCTATTAGTACAGGAGTTTATAACTTTCATCTAGCAGTGTGGTAACAAGGTCCATTGTCCCGCGCTAAGTCCCATAGATGGGCTTGTCTTGCGGGATCGATGACCAAATGTCTACTATGCTCCAACGCAAGAGATGAACAAAGGTTAGGTATTTGTTTCTATTGCTTTATTTTTGTGACAAATCATGACCATTACTTAGGTCTTTCTACAGATATTTTTTCCGTGGTATAAAATCACGTTTGACCACAGCCTGCCTGATGTTAAACATTGCTGCAGCCTAGTGTGTAACACGCTAACCTAGAAGATACCTATTAACTCTAGATTTGAAGACCCCTATATTGTAGTATAATAAATAATATAAATGATATAGTTACTAAGGCATTCTACAAAGTTTTAAAGATCTGGCAAATTATAGCAGTATATAAACTACACTTTTCATATAAGTACTTTCTATGTCTATTATTATCAGCATTTGATCGTGTTGTATGCATAGTTATGCATAAAGGAACAAAGTTCCCTACATTCGTTTTCTATCAAAACAGGCTCAATTTTCAACACTTAATAATTTATATAATGTAACCATTTAGTTAGAAACTAACCCCACGCTTGAAACACTATTATTATATAGAAGTTCCTTAATCGAATAACAACTTCTCGGGTTAGTTCAATGTTGCTCGCTACAGAAATAGATGTTGTTTTCACTTGTTTCGCCTGTTCGGAGATTAGATCTTTTATATAATAGTTATACCGTTTAGCTAATGAAATGCTTAAAAACGTTGCTTCTTGGACACTTCTATTGTTATTACGACAAAAGGTGTTTGATTTCTTGGCCAAAAGCTATCATGATCATCATCAGCCCATTATCGCCCACTGCTGAGCATACGCCTCTCTTGTAGTACGCCACTCATCAGAAGTCATACTTTACACAAATTAAATAGAGTTGGTTACTCTCATACGAACTTAAGGACGCATATTTAGGTGTCCTTAATTATTCTACATTTATCTACATCATCAATATAAGTCTAATGTGTAAAAAAAATCAGCTATTGTATCTACCAAAAGAAGAAATTACGTTAGTATACGAATACAGCTGATTACATATTACCACCTATTTATATACCATACCATAACCTTGCCTCACCATCCGCCGTTACAGCAGAAACGTTTTTAAAAATATACAAAGCTGCATCTCATTAATATAAAGCGAGCTTTTTCAAATATTTGCAAGTTTCCGATGAGAGCATCGCCTGCCTGGACCAATGTTTACACGAGCTTCCAGCCAAATGACGTGAACACGGCTTCCCGCTGCCATAAAATACTGGATATTAAAATAGTTGAGAACTTTCTACGATGCTTTCATTCTTAGTAATTACTAGCGTTTGCTCGCGGCTTTGCAAACGTTATTATACATGTAAATCTTAATCTAGAATCACTCTTTTTATTAAAAAAACTGCATCAAAATCCGTTGACTAGTTTTAAAGATCTACGCATACATACATATTACATACAGACACGTGGGAAGCGACTTTGCTTTATACTATATAGTCATACCTATACTAAATAAGGTTTTGTCACCTAAATTTTCTAATTACGTATTGCTAAAAAGGAGTTTGAATTTTTATAACGATTCTTGACCTGCTTTTGTTTGCATCTTATAATAATGTTTTTATTTGTTCAAGCTTATATCTCAGATTTACTTATTATACTTCAACGTCATAACTACATCAATCATCCTTGTGGAAACCAACACGTAATCTTAAAAAAAAAAAAAAAACACGTAATCTTGCTTCATAAAAATTCTGTTTTAAGCATCTTATAGTAATATACCTTTAAAGTCTTTGTAATTAATCATACCTACTATCATTCATCATAAGCTTAGAATCTGTTGCTGAGATATGGTTATTTCTAGTGCTGGTTGTTGATTGAGATTCCTGTGGGAGGCATCTATGTAGTGTTTATTGTACAAACGTCACCACACACCTACACTACGACGTCAAGCCAGAACATTGTATGTATGTGTGTACCTACGACTTCAAAATTATAAAACTATTTACAATATTTATTACCTACTTCTTTTAACGTATTACTACAAAATAAATAGTTAGCACATACGAGATGCCTAATTAATGTATGAGAAAATAAACAAATAGTTGTACCTATTAAGTTGATATAAAGCAGCATGGAATAGAATAAGATCATCAATTAATATCCATTTTATACCTGAACCAAAATAACGGACATTCTACTAACCCATTGATTACTCAAATTATGCATTCATAATGTATGTATTTGACCAGAATTACTTGTAATGTCAGCCGTAGCCGTAGCCGTTGCTACGTTGCTATTCTACGGACCTTATCTACGACATTGCTACGAGCTTTTACCTACAAGCTACGAAACCCTACATGTTGTTACCACATTTTCTTGTATAGTATCTATCTGAACAATGAAAATATAAAAAAAAAATGTTTGGAGATACTTTGAATTGATAGCAGAACACGTTCCGACAATTTCTAGAAATTTTGCCTGTTTATCTGTGTCTCTGTTTGTCTGTTTATTTAAACGCTCATCGCACAAAAATGGCTGAACGGATCATCATGATTTTTGGTATGTATATAGTATGAGGTCTTAGTATAGTGCCATAGGCTACTTTTTATCCTGAAACAATGCTAGTGAAGCCGCGGGCGTCCACTAGTATGTATATAAAATAACAATTATCGTCTACTTTATATCTATACAATAACACCATTACACAAACTCGTACAACCGCCGAAATATGTTTTGCGTGTGAAATAGCACTAGAAAATAATGACACCGCAAATCGGAACGATCTGCAACATAAAGCGAATATGATATCATTACTATTTCTTCCAGCCATAAAGGGTAAGTTTTATGCGATATAAAAACATAAAAACATTACTGTTTGTCTGTGTAACTATAAAACTGCAGTAAAGCGAAACTAGCTCGGTGTAGGAGCTCTGCGAAAATAACGTTTGCCTGATGACGCGGGGGCGATATTTCTGGCCGCTCGTCAACTCTCGATATATTGTTCAGAAATAAACCGCTTTTCGGATATCTGTTAGCGGCTGTTGCTCGGAAACTTTGCTAAATATAATGCGAAATTAGAGACTCGATGAAGCGAGCGGAAAACTTTACACTTTTCTGTCATGTTTCTGTTTTTTGTTAAGTTTCTAGGCAATGTGATTGTTGATGTTATGTTTGCTTTTACTGTTTTATTAAGAATGATTTTAATTAAAATATTGTTTGCCGCCGTTGTGCACTACCATGAAACTCAAAAAAATAATAAAAAAAAACTTCGATTTTGTTTTTCAATAATTTTATAATTTGATGCGAAATCGCAAACAAGTCTAAAAGTTTAAAATTGATTCGATGTTTTTGAATCGATGTTAAATCCACTGCTTCCTTGATAAAAGTCGATATGCTTGTGTTCTTTATAGATATATTTAAGGAGTCGACCTTGAACTAGGCCTACATGATCCCAGTCAACTCCGCAGAGTCATTCATTGATTGGTATCAATAGTGTAACTGTGTCACATTGAACTCAAACAATTGATCACAGGTAGTTTTATCAGCTATAAAGTAGAATTTAGTTTTTATATTTTAAACTACAGGTTAGCAAATGAAAGATCATTTAAAATTTAACATCAATTAGGTAGGCCTTGTGGAAAACCTTGCATTTGAAGTGCTATTATGATTCGTAACATGGACATCAATGAATACCTGTCAGTGGGTAGGTATATCAAACTATCCGACTATTGAATTTGATTAAATTGATTTGATTCAAAAAGTTTGTAATTTGCCGGCATTTCCCTAAAATTTACGATTTGTTACTACAGTGTAAAACTTTACTGGCACGAATACTAAAGAGATGTAATTCAATGTTACGATTACCTATTTGAATTCATAAGCATGTCGTATTAAAGTGATATGTCAGGAAGCAGTAGCTTGTACTACATATTTAAAATAATTTCAGCCGCGGCGCTCTAAATATTTCAGACAGTTAGTGTGGTCTCGTGTACAAGAGGTGTAGGTGTGCTTTGAAGCTCTGCCAACATTCTCTACTTGTTAGTTACTCTGTAGCTACTAGTACATCTTGTAGTAACTAATACTAACAGGCTTTTTATGAAAAATAGATCATTTTTATTAAGAACGTGTAAAGTACAACGTTCTTGGGCATTGTTTTAACATGAGTACAGAACATACTATCAAAGTATCGTCTACCTAATTCTAGGCAGATATCTATTAGTGACAGTAAACTAATTGCTGTAGCCAGTGTTAGGTGCGTTCGTGTGTAATGTGAAACCGATCATTCATCAGTAGTCCCACGTAGCACGTCCTAATTACGACCGATGTGGGCCACGTCTCAGTCTAAATAAAAATTAAGACGAGTTTCCTCATCTCGCTAAATAAATAGTGTTGCTCGGGCATGCCGCAAATAGGCAGGCGGGAGCCGCGGGTGCGGGGCGCGGCGCGCGGGGCTGGGCCGTGGGCGGACCGAGCGGACACTATTTTCAGCGAGGACGGGCGCCTACTGAAACCCGAGTCACATCCATAGAAAACGCGAACCGCGCGTCACGACTTTCACACATTCTCACTTTCCGAAATCGACACTTTCTCACCGACACCGAGCCAACTCCGGTTACACGAACACCGCGCGGACCGGATCCGCAAGCACACTCACAACAACACCAAATAAGCGTCTGGAGGCTCCAGCAGCTTGGATACTCCACTGTGTGGGGCTGCGGGGCTCCGGCGCCGGTGGAGGATCCAAGCTGGGCGGTGCGCGGGCGCTGCACTCACCTCACGAGCGGGCTGTTCGAACGGCGGAGCGACACGCACTGCGCGCCGCCCGCCCGACGAGCCAAACCGCGCGCCCGCCCGACTATTTTCGGTGCCAAAAATCCAGGATTCCGATCCCGCGGCCATCGCGATCGCAACACCGCGAGCGCACTTCGTCACGCTCACACGCGCGGGGACACCCATCCAGCTCTGAGCAGGTCGTCACGTCGCGGGACTCGCGGGGTGGCGGGACTGCGAGGATGTTGCCTCCTCAATCAGCAGCTCGATACCAACAACACGCTGTCAATGCCGACGCAGCTGCAGCTTGCACCCGCGTGTGCGCATCTCATGCAGACACTAATTCCCACAGCACTAATTTCTGATCGCATCCGGTGGCAACTTGTTAGTTGTAAGATAGACACTTATATTTAGATCATCGTTTGAGTTCATTGATAGAGCGTAACATTCATCACATAAACACGATTCATTTCAGAACTCGCATATCTTGACGCCAAATTTGTACATACAAGATGAGAGTATATAAAGGTTTCAATATAAAGTTATGGTATCGAGAAAGCAAATTTTATATACCTACATATTTGGCCCTTTGTAAAAATCACTTATAATTTTTAAATGACATCTGGAAATTGCGGAAAAATCAACTGTTCCATACAAAACATAACTGACCTACAAAAAATTTAGGAATGTTTCTCATTGATGAATTTTCAATACACTTTAACATAGATACGTCTTAAAAATATACACAAACTGCCCAATGTTACTCTTAGGTAATATGTAGTACCTAACCGATATCCCTACATATATGTACCTATAGTTACAAGTCTCAGTTATGTAGGATACCTGATACTAATCTATACTAATACTAATAATAATATTATAAAGCTGATGAGTTTGTTCGTTTGTTTGAACGCGTTAATCTCAGGAACTGGTGGTCCGAATTGAAAAATTATTTTTGTGTTGGATAGACCATTTATCGAGGAAAGTTTTAGGCTATATAACATCACGCTTCAACTAATAGGAGCGAAGAAACAATAGAAAATGTGGAAAAAACGGGGAAAATTATTCATCTTTGAAGGCTTCCGTTGCGTGCGCTGCGAAAACGGTTCAAGATATCAAAAAAATGTGTATGAAAGAATTATTCCTCTTGAAAAGATCTAACAAAATGTCCCAAACAGTATATTATGTCTATCTTTTAAGGTTAACTCACTAAACCGTTTTTATGGTAATAACTATTCCACGCGGACGAAGTCGCGCGCACCAGCTAGTCTAGTAAATAAGTAATCTAATAATAAAGGAAATTTATATATAAAACAATAAAATAAAAATCCTCGAAGTTATTGTATTTAAATATAAATTTATTTCTTATGATTGTCGAACAGTACACAAAAGCGTTGTCATGGGCCTTTCTGAACAAGAAGCAGATTTGTAAAGCACTATTTGGAAATACAATGAATAAGAGCATGGATCACTTACAGATACAATACAAATACACGTGGAAAATACAACGTCGAGATAAAGTTATAGCACATCCATGTGTTAGGGGAGTTAATCAATAAGGCGTAAGGCGATATTTAACCATTTTTGAGGTAATCTTATTGACAGAATATGTTTTCCAGAGTATGTAATTACTTAAACCTGTTCTTTTTTGAAAACCTCATTTAATTATCGGTCTGAGTCCTTAATAGTTGTTAAAGGTCGGTAGTAAGTATATAGGCATTACTGTCAGATAATACCTACATTATTTCTGTTGGATTCTTTGCTTTTTTTAAAGAGAGTAATAAAAGAATAATAAGAGAGTAATAATGGAAGTTTTTTATACATTTTGAAGCCAGTATATCGCCTATGATTAAATAAAAATAAAATATTGATTACCTATGTGATATTGAAGTAGGTATATTTTTGTCACAGTTTGCAAATATCGAGTGAGCTGTCACAGCGTATAGTGCTATAATATTAATTATTATGATGTGCTATAAAATACTCAAGCCATTGTAAATCGGTTATAAAATGCTTAAGTAATTTAAACGTACAAAATCTATAGCTAAATGAGTCCAATAAAATAGGTACAAAATCACGTATAATTATTTAGCCTATATTCTACTGAAACAAAACTCGATTTAAAATTTCATAAGACCGTTGTATTCAGCGCTTAAATCAAATTGGCAGTGTCAGATGCGGGAAGCTTTTATAAAAAGTTTGTATTTTTATTGCAGTTTTTTATAAATTACTGTAAGAATCTGTGTGGGTTGTACTGAGACTTAATTAACTGAAACTAAAGGCTAAAGAGCAAAAAGTACATTCAATCTTTTGTCAATCGTAAACATACCTATATCATCAAAATAGTATTTACCTTTTACATAACTACCTTAACATTACTAGACAAAAGTAGTTTTCTTTTTACTCAATAAAAATATCATTTGGAATGTTGTAAGGTAGGATAAATCAATTATAACACAAGTAAATGAATATAGATCCTGAATAATTATTTTTTCATCGGACGTATGTAGAAATACTAAGATATGCCTACATAATACTTAAATTCTGTACAATTTAGGCATTCTGATTAAGATATACTGAATTGATAAATAATATAATTGAACTTTCAGTAAAATGGTCAAATGTAAACTAAAATACGCTGGTCCTTAGTGAGGTACAAATAAGTTTTTAGTAAAACTTGTCCGATCAAGCCGTTACATTCCTGTGTTCAGATTTTACGGCGTGGTTTTAGAATAATTTAGGTATTTGTCACTTAGGTACAATTAGACACCTAGCTGTTTACAGACAGTCTTAACTAATAAGATAAGCATTTACATTGTTTGATCTTTTAGCATTACTTCCTTAACACTTTAGATAGGTACATACTATCTGAATTATTTTCAAAACTAGCCAGTCTAATCACAATATAAAGGCGATCATTCACAATAACTGAAAAGAAGCGCTGTGTCCTTTCGAACGTGCAAAGAAGTTTGAAGCATAGAACGTCCGCTAGTGGGCGACACTGCGCACTTTCCCGCCATTTTCCAAAATGGCGGCGCAAGATAGCCGCCCCCGTTAGTAGCCCGATAGGTCTGCGAACGTCTGGTCCACTTCTTCTGCAATCGCCTTGTATTTACTGCGCTCTTCCACCACCTCATCTGTCAGGAAGTTAGTTGGTTAGTCTTGTTAGTAGTAAAGAACCTAGTACATACATATTGATTAGATTATTGTTATGCCTAATAATAGTTAGAGATAGGAAAGGGAATGGTCCTAGCTACTAGTCCTCCCAGCATTTACTTGTTACTTTAATTATTCCAGGCCTATCATTTAATGGTGTCACTAAATAGGTACACGATATAGTATCCTATGATAACCAGTGATCTGATATATTTAAATTTGGTCTACGTCTTAGCAAGTATCTTAGCAAGTATAGTCCGAATTAAGAGTTGCATACGTTTTTAACGATGTCTATGTATCCTATCAAAAAACTAAGAATTCTTAACCCTTTTAATGCCATGGCGGCTGGGCCCTTTTTGCGAAAATAAAAAAATTGAATCATGCAAGCAAATAAAATGCGTGCTTATTGCCAAATAAATCACTATAAGCGAGTAAAGATACTAACCTTACATTAAAAATAGGTACTTATTCAATGTATATATCATAAAAAGCTGCTTTGTATTTTTCAACCAAGCTTATCGTGCAATAATTAAAAATTTGTAAGCTCATGAAAGTCAATATTTTCAATATTATATTTAGCAAATCTTCGAAATAAGCTAATTTATCATTTTCATCAGGCGCACGCCTGTATAAAGCTAGCCAACATAGCTTAGTTATTTCACCTACCTACCTTAGTTTGTAAATATTTTAGGGATAGGTACCTATCATAAAAACAACGTAAATGTATGAAATAAATTAATTTATTATATTACTCGAAATAAATACGGAGATAAAGCTATGTGATAGTAATACTTTGACCGAAAATATAAAATTATAAATACGCATGTTCGAGTAGCGTGTGAATCGCAGCTTGCGTACATCGCGGCATGTGAGTGGAATGAGCCAGGAGGAAGTTACTCCTTGAGGATGAGCTCCACGAAGGCGGTGTCCAGGTCGTCTCCGCTGTCCTTGTACTTCTCCTTCTCGGCGACCAGCTCGTCTGGACATAGCAATTACGTTACAAAAAGTTCTGGGGTTTTGTAGTAGAGAAAATTTCATTTCAAGATGGGGTATGAGAATTTAGTTAACTTTAATATTTTGTCAGCAAAACTGTACCCTTTTTAACGAGTATAATGATCAGACACTTCTCATTATATTTAGAAATTTAAATCTCTCATTAGAAAGTACTATAAATGTTCTTGAAATTATTTTGTGATTCGATTTCTCGGCACATATTTGAATACCGAGATTGATCTCCTTCAAGTCAAGTAGCGTTTAGTGCTGCAGCGTGTGTCGGTCCTAGACGGGCTATGGACAGCCTCAAGCAAGCGAGATCAACTGTCCGGGACCGGCTGGTAAGTAGAGTCAAAATAAGAAAATTAAATGAATGCTTACATGTTGCGGTCCTTGGTTATTCTGAAGCCATGCCTCGTCGTCGTGTTACCTCAAAGCTCGAAGGTTTAATGCGGAGAAATGATAGGTATCGAAAGGTTGCGTGGCGTTAATTTAGTTTTTTATTGAGCATGCGGTTTGAGTTAAAAAGCGTCGGTGGTAGTCCGGCAGCTGGCCGGTGAATGCAGTATGTAAATGCAAGCGTGGCGCGGCGTGCGCGGTGCGCGCTGGCGGCGGCGAGCGCTCAGTGGCAGCCCCGTGCAGCGCTCGACCAGACGCGCCCAG